>SJJU01009093.1:0-20433 GCA_012932125.1 Conopomorpha cramerella | reverse complement strand
ATCGCATACGTGTACACAGCAGCCTGTGTCAGGCCTGCAAAATAGGTAAATTCGAGAATTCCCCCTTAAGTACATATGTATGTACATATATTATGTACTTCTGCCCCAGTATTCTTATCAAAATATAGTCGATCCTATATCACACTTTACTGCTATTGGCACAAATACTTATTATTTATCGTTGATAACGTTTTACAAATAATTTAAGTGAGTCATGTTTACAATAGTAATTAAATAAATAAGTAAATATTCCGGGAAAATAAAACACCCAGAAACACATAACAAGTGCCGAATTTCATCGCTAAAGCATTTAAAAAAATTACTCTATCTATAAAAGGCGCGGGATTCGAACTCGAGACCGTGGTCCTGAGGCTGGTGCCCTGACCACTAGTCTATACCGATCGTGACAAAGCGTAATTGACTCAAATGAAATTACAAAAAAGAGAAAGTTTCGCAAACTCGATTATATTATATGTACTGAATCCAATTATACAAGTGCGCATACTTGTATAATACTTGGATTCTATGCAAAAATAAATAAAGTATAATATAATGTCTGTGTTATAATTGTACCGAGAATACAATCGCAGTTGCTTTCTACACACAACCAAAAAACTGCAGTATATAGAGGGAATACCGAGTAACGAAATGTTGGAATGGCCTTTTTTTCAAACCCCACGATGGCTTCCATGTCGCGAGCTGAGTGGTTCCTTGGGAGTACCCTAAGGAATTGCGCCAGGGTCCGCAGGCTGGTATGACCTGCCACTCCTACGACACAGTCCTACTTATTAGCTACATTTATTTGACCGTCAAAAAAATCACTGTACCTCATTCTTAACATCACGTTAGCCAGCTACAGTCTCTAAAGTAGTCGTGAGGCCGTTTAGGAGCGTTGCTGCCCGTCCTCTGAACAGTTCCCTTGGTCGCCTCTTATGACCCCCACGGCGGAAACAGTTGGGCTGGAATGGTGGTGTCTAGTACTGTTTAGAAAAATGGAATACATACACATGTACACACATCAACAGTGTCTAGGGATCAAGTACATTTTAGAAGATTGCAATCAGGAATATATTTTACAAAAACTGAATCCATTCATAATTTATTCAATTAGGTAGGAGACCAATCCAGAAGATTAGATTTGATTTAAATAAATTAGATTTTTTTTAGATCTAAAAATGTTCTTGATCCCTAGACACTTTTGATGTGTGTAGTTATTTCATACGTACGTATCTGTGGCTCGTGGTTTGATAACATGGTTGGTTATACCGCTTAGGCAACACTACGGATTACGTACGTGACATAAGTGTACTGGAAAAAATAATCCTCTGTATAATTATTGTATACATGAAGTAACTTACAACTGTTTACGTTACGCTTATGCGTAATCTTGAACGTTTACCGCATTTTTTGTCCCGGTTAGTTCATTTTTTGTTTGAGGTTCAAGTGTTTTTACTTTTGTAGGAGCTGCCTAGAGATTGGATATTCTACGCGCATGATTGGTTACTTAGCTTTAAGTGATTGTGTTGTAAAATCTGCCAGTGTTTCGCGGTACTTCTGTACCAGGAAAAAAATAATTTCGAACTGGGGGCGTTTACCTTAACTATAAGTTGACGTTAAACGTTGTTTTTTTAAACACATTGACCAAGCGTTTGACCACCATCCTGCCTGATGTTAAGCAGCGATGTGGTCTACGATGGGGCACACTTGTTCATTAGACACCTATTTACCCGCGACTTGAATACATTCAGACTGTACTGCGCAGGAAACATAGACTCATTCCACATCCTGGCGGTTCGCACTATGAAAGTAGACGCAAGCCGTCTGGTTCGCGAAAATGGTAAATCCACCTGGTTGATAGTTGCAATTCTTGGAATATTTTTTAGTTGATTGTGATTTCGTAATGCAAAATGTTTGGATTAGAATCCGAATACAGTACCTAGTGTAGTCAATGTCTATGATGAACTTAAGCGTGTGATAACATATTTTTTTCGTAATAAATAATGTAAATCAAGTTCTAGTACGTTCTTACTTGGATTTAACTGGTATTGGTTAATGATTTGAAATTATCAATTAAATCGTTGATAAAAACATATTAATGATAATGCTCTATCATGTAAACCAAACATGTAGTAGGTATACTAAGTATATTAAGTACTTAACAATGTCTCGGACATTATTAGGTACCTACGGACTCGGACTTTAGACGTTATCCATTACAGACACTAAAATACCGATCTCACTAAAAGACCAACTTTTATTTTTATTTGAAAGCTGGAGCTTCCCCTGTGGTCCCATTACAATTTGTTTTGGTTCCGACAGTGGCATCCATGAGAAAACTATAAAAAAATATATATTTTAATTTAAAGTCTTTATGTTTACTAGTTGTAATCGGTTCTTTTTTGTTTAAAGTTATATTTAAGTATACAATTTTGGGCCCTTTGGTACAGAGGCCCTAAAGAACGAAATATTCCTTCAAGTGAGTTTTTAACATTTGAACGGCATGAACTATTTAAGTTAATTAGACAACACCATGTTTCAATTAACCTAATGAGTCGAATGTCGTCACTAACGCGAGTTCTTAACTATGTGTGATATTTTATTTTTTCTGACGACTTGGCCCGGTTTTGGACGAATAATTAAAAAATATCAATTTACCTACGTAGTGTTACGAAACATTGAAGTGAGCGCAATTCTGCGAATTACTTTTCAAGTTTCGTGATTAAAAAACTCCTTAAATGTATTTCGTTATCAGCATTATGAAAATCTGTTGAAACACCCTTCCAAACAATAATACCTACCTATATATTTTCCTGTTTATTGGGAAGTCGTAATTCCAGATTTAACTTGATCTAACACCGAACAGCGCAGAGTTTTTGCCGCTGCACGGATTTCAATTCGCGAATTTCAAGGTCGAATTTCTTTATTGTGTGACCTATGAACAACCTGCCTGTGCAGTAGTAGTAGTGGAAATTGTGTGAACGCTCGACCGCAGCGTCTACGGCCATCCACCGTCAACCAGTTTATTTTGACATTTACTTAAAGAGAATTAGCTTAAGATGCGTGATCAACAAGCTTCAACAAAGTGAACCAGTTTATCACAAGCAACCGTAGTAACCTACAATGTGCTACGTGACTGGTTTTTTTAATGGCTCCAGCATATGCAAAAGGTGTGTGTAGCTGATTTAAGGAAGGTTGTATGTTCGTGTACATATTATAGTAACCTGTATTCTATGTGGAAGTGGTATAGGTACATAATACATCACTGCACGTCTGTAATCCCTAATGGGGTTTAGAGAACCTTCAGGTGTTATATGAGATATCTACGTCACTAGTCTTGTAATTGGGTTAGGGATAAGTATCCTCAGGGCCTAATATTCCATTAGGCCGAGAAGTGCCTACTTAAAAACTTTTAGCATATATTTTTATGTGCCGGATAATTGGGTATGGAAAAGACAAAAAGATATCTGTTCTTTGCAAAAGATTGTCTTTATTTTATGCAGCCAGGTAGAGCGTTGATGCAAAACCGATCGATTAATGAACTCGTATTCGAGAATTTATTATACTTCTCATATTTTTATTTGTAAACGCATATTCGCTGCCATTCACTTGCCTCGTGTTTGGCTTTTTTGTACTATGTGCTGATGATAGACAAAGACTCAAGACGCAGGCCGTTGAATTAGTAATCGCGATGGAGATGGATGGATTATTTGTTACATTGTGACCTTTACATCGTATCTTATCTTCCAGCTTTGGTTAGGTAACCAAGGTGCCAGTACTATGTAAGTCTATTTAAAAAAAACTATCATAGTCAAATAACTCACACAATGAAGAAAAGTGATTTCTCAGACGTACCTATTCAATATAAATGTTGTTCCCACAACTACCAACAAAGGACAACAGAGTTTAATCGAGGGAGTATCGTAAATAAGTAATCCATTTTGTTGAATAACCTAACTAAATCTAAAAGAAGAGGCGAAACAAAATACTAGCCGGAGGTTTCGGGCGTCTTCAAATGAGTGAATATGTAGGTACCTAATAAGGCAAGCTTGTTTGCTCCATCGTAGAAATCAAACTCTTGCCTCTTTTCTCTTATAAAATCTCATGCTTCAGAATACAGCAACCCAGTTGTTTTTACAAATACAAATACTTTATTGCGGAGTGTTATTTGTAATTAAATGTCCGCATAGGGGAAATCTTTTTATAACTACATATTATGTGCTATACAAAGCATGTTTTGTTTTTATTTACGTTTGCACTTAGGAAAATATGTAGGTGTTGTTACATACAGGGTGTGTCTGCCCACGTACGTTTCCTACGTATTGTTTGTCCTATAGGGTCAAGGGCGAGTTATATTCGATTGCCTGTAGGAACGTGGCCTATTATTTAGTGGTAATTGTATAATGGGTGTGTCCTTAAAAGAACTAGACAAAACAAACACCTTACCTATGTTATAAAGATTATATTTTGCAGTCGTTGATGTTTAATTATGTTTATTGTCCTTTCGGAATTGTACATTAATGTATTACAATTAGTAATGGCCATTTCTAGCTGAGATAGGATGTCTTCTCTATATTAACTACTAGCTTTCGCCCGCGTGAACTTGGGTATAAAGGAATATTTTTGTTTTCCCTCGGGAATATCAATTTTTTCCGGAATAAAAAGTGCCCTATTATTTAAAGCGGACTTCTAACTACACGTCTGCAAAGCAAAGCAATCGGTTCAGTAGTTACGGCGAGAAAGCGGAACAAACAAACAAACTCACTTTCTCATTTATAATATTATATTAACTATGTTTGACACAACTAGGCGTCAAATGGTTTCAGTGGGACTGATTTGTGATAATCCTGCAGTCTCTTATCTCTCAATGACCATTGCAATGGGTAATGGTAACAGTGAGACCGACCCTGGGCTTTTATGACGCTGATTCGAAAACAGTGACATTTACTTTCAAAATCATGAATATATGCGATTTTATCCGACCATAGCGAATAGCGACATTACCCAGGAGTACATTATACATACGAGTTTATTTTAAACGTCAATAGCCTGCAATACCGTGTTTCTTGTACCGTAGGTTAGTCGATACCCGTGGGGTTAGAGGGAATTGAATCTAGCGAAATCGGTCGGATTATGTTACATTGCATCGATCGCACAGTTGCACCTGTGTGTCTGTGTAAACTCAATGCTAGACAAAATAGCAAAGAATAGATATAGATTGGCTCCTCACCTAAAAAACTGGCACATCTTCTGTCAAGTGACGTTTAACAAGTACCTGACAAAAATGGAAACATTAAGTAGGTAGTGGTTTAAATATTATATTATTTGCAGTAGATGACCTATTTGAGGGAATGGCACTAGGTCCTAGCAGTGGCGTGCACACCATATACAGAGGCAAAAAGACACTGCCTACCTCAGTATTTAGGCTAACCGACCTAATAACAGAGTTATTGCTAGATCTTTTTTTTTGTTGTACTCACGACATAGGCTAACGAAGGTCCTGTGTTCTGTGGGTCAATAGATATGTAGGTACCTATATTTCGCAAAGACCAGTTAACTATACATAGGTGTCAATCCTTGGGGATTACTGCCTACCTTGTAAAAGCCAGTGCACGCCACGGGTCCTAGCAACCTAAAATAAGGGATACGTTAACGCAGCGTGATTGACCGTAGAGCTGTCGCAGTTACGGACTTCACAGACATTTTAATACTTTAGTTATATAGGCTCTGATTTTAACATATCAGCAGGTGCGTTAGAGTCTACACCTTCCAAAATGTCCCGATCACTTGGTGATGTGATGACATAATAGATGATAGTACGTTACGCCACGTTACGTTACTGTCTGGCTGAGCACATGTTTGACACTCTTTTCCGGGTTTCCTTTACGTTTCACCGCCGTCAGTGGCTAGTCGAATATAAAACAAAGAAAAACGCGTCGTGTGCAACAGCAGGGGCAAACACAAGGCAGTAGGCGAAGAAGATCCATGAAATTCCTTGTATCTATCATACATTCTAGGAGTATTCTTCCAAGATGTGGACGGTGTACCGTACGGCCGTGTAACGGGACCGTGTGTGGTCGGCGGTTTTTTGCTCCATTTCGCGCCGGTCAGTGATTGCTGACTTGAATCAATTAGAGGCACCGGACCTCCACATTGCTAGACACGCATAATAGTTGCCATTATTAGTTCAGTACATACATTAGAGATTTGAGGCAGATACAGAGTTGAGATACTTTGCAAATGATGATCTCTGACTCAATTGGTTATTTTGCTGAAAAACGGACTTGGCTCCGTATCTTTACAGTATTTTTGTAGACACTGTGTGACGTTGATACAGCTAATAACACTAACAATACTAATAACAAAACATTTAGCGCCGTCCCTCTCACACAATGTAATCAATGTTACTTTTAGATGTCGTGGTACGGCCTCTGGAAGCTAAGTTTGCTATTTTTTCGTACTTGCATCGGTCTGGTATCGCAGAGACAAACGATGTGTGCATCGCTGTTTTTCAGTGAAATGAGAGTACCGGAACCAGAAATGCTGAGACATGCCACAACGACTTCAAGAGGGTAGGTAGTAAATAATAGCTATTTAAGATGTCATTATTTTGATCAATGATCTGACATAAATTCACAGTAGTTTTTTGGGGGCAACTGAAATACCATTATTACACTACAATAATTCATCGTTGTCCAGATACGGCCTAGTGCAATTCCCTTTATTTTCTAAAGAAAGTGTATCAAATACCGATAATAATGTGGCACCGTGACAAGTTTTCCTCTGCAATATTGTGTAAGACGGAGGCTCCATAATCCTATTACCTATTGAAGACGCAATACCGACTATAGCAGCCAGCAGTTTCTTCTATTTTAATAGAACCTAATTATAACGCAGGACATTTCACGCAGACATGATGTCTGGTATCATGTGAAATCAAGCTTTTGACCCCATCCTGCCTGATGTTAAGCAGCGATGTGGTCGACGATGAATCACACTTGTTAATTAGGCAGGAAAAACCAGAAGCACCCAGAACAATAAACATTTCGGAACATTTTATACACTCTGGCCCATATTGCATATCCAATAGCGTATCAATACCCTGAGGAACGAAAACGGATAAAGTCAACAGCAAATTAAATTATATCATTATATCACTTGCCCTGTAGGCAAGTGCCTTGATAAATAGTCCAGTTTAGCCATCAAGTCTTCAGCTCAGCTGAAAGGCGTTTTGCCTACCCGCGATGATGCAGATGTTATCACAAATAGGAGCAGCGAGCCAGTTATTACCCCGATGATTTCATCTTCGCGTTTAAGTTTCGCTTGCTTTGCTCTGTAAATAAATGTGAAACTTCCAGACGTACACAAAAATGGCACTAAACTAAATTATATCAGAGGAGAGAATGGAACAAATGCAAACCTTTGCCCTGGAGTCAAGTGTCCTCATAACTAGTCCATCACTGTCATCAATGCTTCAGCTTAACACAGATGTGGTATCCTAACCTGCGATGATGCGGACGTTCTCACCCATATCTCAGTAACGAGTCTGTTTGTACCCCGATGTGATATTTCTTCTTCGCGTTTATGTTTCGCACGCCTGGCTCTGTAAATAGCAGTAATTATAGTACATTGGTCTCTCTATGGTGCCGGTTATCTTGGACCAACATGGACGGGCCGTGTCGGCAAATGGTATTTCGACCATTGCTACCAATTTTAACGGCACTCCGTTGCCACTTTTCGCTTTGCTACATACAACTGTGTTTTATCACCGGCACTATAGTGGCTTCAAGATTTTAGTGTACACAGTTTTCGATTCGGCTGGTACTTGCGGTTCTAGATTATTTACGGTGAATAGAGTTCATTTTATAGTGGTGTCTTGTATAAATAATTTGGATGAATCGTTGATGCGGAACCAGCTCGGTGTTTCCGGGGTCGGGGCCCCGGTGTACCAAAAGTTTTTCACCAATTATTCACTACAGTTGATACTCGGGGCAGAAAGAAAATCGTGCATAGAAAAGGATTTGCTGCATATTTGCTGGTGTGGTATCGCCCTATTGGTTGTATTGTTGCGATAGTGTATAAAAATAACGATCGTGATTGGCTCGAATCGAGTGTTGCTTTTCTACGAATCTTACAATTTATCACGATAAGAGGCGGTTATTCTAGTCGTCGTTGGAAACAAAATGGAGCTACGCATTGTGTTGTCTGCCATTTTACCGAAAAAAAAAACAAAGGCCGAGTAAGAGAATACCGGTATGACGTCATTCCATTCAAAACCGAATTTCGTTACGGTTAAGGTATCGTTACGAGATTTTTAATTAACGAACGAACGAACGAAACGAACGCTCCCTGTCTTAAAATATTTTTTTTCACCTATACCTAGGTTAGCAAACATTTTAAGCATTGCAAATTTCGATACTATAAGAAAAATATACGAATTTTACAATCTTCAACATTGTAGTAATAAACACAACTAAAATAACGTTTCAAAATAACATACAATGACTCACACTTACCTACGCCGTCGTCATCATTTTTACTACAGAACCAAGTGGAACTGATATCATGATTAAGTTAGAGTGAACAGTTTTAACCTGAGCTTTGATTAAGTGTTCTTCCTCCTGTTATGTAGCTCAGGATGTAGAGTCATCGTTTAACTAGATTGGTATAATCTCAATGCGTACGTCATGTTTTTAGTCGACAGAGGTTTTCCCTCAAGGTAGGCAAGATGTGTAGAGTTACGTATTGTCTTAGATTCATGTAATTATCATTCAGGCCAAATGTTAACATTTATTGCACAAAATGTTCGGCTGTTCGCTGCTGTACAAGCGGTGTTAAGTTTAGGCGTGACCTAGAGAATCGTCACATATGGCTGCTCCTTTCTATATAAAATATCGACATCCAAATAAAGGATTAGGTATTCTTTTAGTTAGTGGATTATTATGCAGCTTAAAGACATGAATAGGGTATTCGCTTTAACCAAATACATTTTATTCTAATAAAAAAATGCGAAAGTTTGTGATGCGTGTGTCTTCACGGAAAAACTACCAAACGGATGTTGACGAAACTTTATTGCCAGATTATAATCTGGTGGCCATAGGCTGTATTTTATACAAAGTAACAACACGGGAGTACAGTTACTTTGATAATAAGGCTAATCAGTACATAGCATAATAAAAAGTCGCCTCCAGCTGTCTGTTCACCAATGTTTAGGTCTCTGAATCTACGCAACGGATTTTGATGCGGTTTTCTTTTGTAGATGTAGTGATTGTTGAGGAATGTTTATATTATGTACTATAAGTGCATTAGTAGTAGAGAAAGATTGTTATAATAGTGTGTTTTTTTCAAAACGTTTGCCGCCTCAGTATATTGTCGGTTTAGAATACATGTATGGAGTAATATAAGAACGAAGAACGTGACAAACTACGCTCGCTCAGGTCTTACGAAATCGTAATCTAGCATTACTGTAACCCTGTAGGTATGTAAATTTTATCTAATAAACGTAAAAGGTAAGGTGGTCGCTCAACTAACTACTTTGTAGAGATATTTTGAACTCTATACAATTGTAATACAATTGAAAAGTTTTCAAAAACAATTGTGAACGTTTTTGAACAAAGGCAATGTTTTGCATTTCGCACAAATTGCATACAGCGTTTTTCTCACGCTGTACTGGTACTACATCATTGTAGCCGTTGGCTATATGTACGTATTTACGTGCATGTTTAATTTCGGAACATGCACAGGAAAATTGCGCCCGGAACGATTCTGAGTCATTTCTTGAATAATCTCGAAATTAAATGTTCTACAATTTGACTGGATGTAAGAGATCAAATAATACTCTTTAGTTCTATTTTTGTCAGGTTTTCTGTACATACATAATATAAGGATTCGTTTAGTCTCAGTAGTAACTAGTAAGGAACTTACCATTTGTTAAAGTAAGCCGTAAATTACCTCCTGTACAAATAAAGGTATACTAAAACATTAAAAAGCCGCGTGGTGATGGCGAATAGAAAAAAAATGTCACCACCCCAGCCCAACTTTTCCCGTCTTGGGGGTCGTATGAGGCTACCGAGGGAATTCTCCAGAGGACAGGCAGCAGCGCTCTCTGTGAGTTAAACCACCACGCCACTGCGATCGCCAACCCGCCTGCCAAGCGTGACGATTATTGGCATTTTCCCATAATTGATCATGGACATCATTTGTGGAGGCCCTCGTCCAGCAGTGTACGTCATGATGATGAAACATTAAAATAAAGAAAGTAAATCTACCTAGACTAGAGAACTGGAAGTACGTTTAAATGTCAGCAAACTGACTGGCCTCTAAATTCACAAGGCCCCGCTGGTCAGTTTCGCAGTCACGGCCAAGATAAGTGGCACGTACAGTGAAGTGGCCGAGCGATGTTCAATGGCCCAGGCCCTCTAGCTCGCTATGATTTGTTAAAGTTTACAAGCCATTTGTGTAATCGCACTAAGCGTGATGAAACAGCCAATCGCAGCTAGTATTTCTTGACGTGTGTGTTAGGACTTCAGCTAGACACGAGCGGTGTCACCAGTGAGAGGTACAATATGCCTGTAGGTAGATCAGATATATGTTTGTGACTATGTGTTTGCTTTTTGAGAAATCTACTTTCCACGGTCGCGCAAAAATGGCTTTCGGTTAACCAATTACGGGTTTATGTTGTATGTTTTCAAAATTGATGAAAACGTGAAATGGAACATATCTGTTATTTCGAAAGAACAGTCGTAACTGGCTAAAATTATAAAAAATACTACTTACCTGATTACTTTTTTACCGAACAGTTTCCTTTAGCACGGTGTATTGACTAACCGCCGCGATTACTTTCTTTAATTTCCCAATTTATTGCTTATTTAAAAAAAAATGTACTGGCCGGCGTAGGAATTTGCTTTTTTACTTCTCTGCCAATATATTACTGTAAACTCAGCCAAGTACCTGGTGTTCCACCCTAATGTTGGAAGTCATATTAATGTCATTAGAAATTATGCTTATTTTTTTACTGGTCACACTTTGTCAGCTCTGCATAATTCACAGTTGCATACGCTTTCATTTTGACCGTGGCTGTCTGACTTCATTTGTGTGTGCTTCATGAGGATTCTAAGCCACCACATACGTGACAGTGAACGCGGAAATCGAAATTCGGAGCTCTGACTGATCACTCGTAGTGGAATCGGCGCTTTAGTGACCCAGGAAGTGTCAGCAAAACTTAGAAACTATTTTCTTGCCCGTACGTTCAAATATGTACTGATCGAGTACTTACATGTAGGGCTTTGGTTGGTGATGGGCTTGTCCCTGAATAATGTTGTTTCTGAAATAGCTAATTAGTTAGTTGGACATTATTTTGATGTATTACTAAACTTTACATACCTTATTATACTCGTAATAACTTAGATATATGTACGTGTGATCATATTTATTCGTTTACGTAAGTGGTCCGTAAGTACATACACTAAGTAAATAGATTTTCTAATGTCAAATAAATAACTTGTTAACTACACGGCATGTCGGTATTTACACAATAATTATTGTGTGTAACGCTTCAATATTTCTGCGAGTTGAGACACATCGTGAAACTTATGTTTCTTTTTTGTGATGCAATTTGAAATTGATATTCATCACGTACAGTCTTAATGTTATGTTAACGAGCGAATAACCTCCGAAGTTAGGTCAGATGAACACGTACGATGTGAGATTTCATATGAATCAACGTTTTTTTGTTGTTCTTTAGCACGATGTATGTATGTAGCTCACACACGGTTTGAAGTTGTACGATGCATACCTAGTCCATATTGATTCTGATTAGAATATACAGCTCGTATGGTTTATGCCTTTAAGATCATCTGAAGAACGAGTTCAGATCAGTGTGTCAAGACAGTAACGGGTGTCCATAGGTCAGGTTAATACAATGGGAAATTTTCTTTGACGTTTTTTTTTTGACACAAAACAAAATTTGACAGTAATGACAGTTCTCCCCGCCCGAAAATCTGTCAGAAAACCGTCAAAGAAAATTCCCCATTGGACCTACAGTTGGGATCATCTATGTTAGGTACTTGAATCTGTAATCTGGAAGTACTGGGTTCGAGGCCTGTTTCGAAGCGTGCACCAATGGGTCTCCTTTTTAGAGGCTATGTATTCTGCGTAAAGCTCATACGATTAAGGATGGCATCGTGATAATACCCGCATACCACATGATGTATGAACCCTATGACTGCGATTGGTTCAGCCCGCTATCACGTTGATTCAAATATGTTTGGTGAACCGTGGCCATTTACTTTGCCTTTGCTTTGAGAATAAAAGGCGTAAAGTTATTTATTAATTTTTAAGTCAATATCAACTGATTCGTTATCATGACGTAAGACCAATCACGTCATCATATCACCGAGAGCTGCGATTGGAGGATGTTGTAGAAAACGAATGGATCGACGCTATGCGAATGGTCGTTTTCTTATTGTTCTTAAACGCACAGTTGTCGATTGACCAATTGATGCAATTTCTACCCATGGATGAGTAACGAGTTGCAAAAACAACTAAGGGTTTGCGCAGTGAATGCGCGGATACCCAAGGTTAACTGGAAAAAAATAATTAAGTAGTCAGTTCGCTTTTGTGCAACTTTAGTGCAATAAAGCATTACACTATATCAATGCTTAGCATAAAGAAAAGTAGCTTCCTATGCTATGTATGCTGGCCTGGCTATGATGTATGCTTATACCATTAAAAGCAGGTACGCAACGGATTTTAATACGGGTTTTTGTACTAGATAGAGTGATTCTTGGGGAAGGTTTATAATATGTATAATTCATGCATATAATAGCAGAGAATCACTGTTAATAACGTGTATTGGGCCAACGTTGGTCAGTAGTACATGATAAATAATTTATCCCGTTGAAAAGAAACACAGGCTGAGATTTGTAGCTGTATCTCTTGTAAAGGAATTTTATTACTAGTTTCATAACGTTATTTTTTAGTCATCGTCTAAACTCTTCCTCATTCAAAAGTGTAATGAGTGAAGAAAGTAGTGTCTAGCCCCCTAACTTCTGACAGCCTATAGACTCCTCAGGCTAAAAGCCAATGAAAATATCACAGGAACATTATCACACTATTTATAGCCATTAAACAATCTTTTTTCCAATCACACTTTAAACCGACACTAAAACTAAAAAAGTACAAAAATAGACTTGTCAAAAACAAAGTTAAAAGGGTTCTAAATAGTCTGTATGTGTAGTTAAACGAGTTAAAACAATGCCAATATTACCTAGATATAAAAAAAATGTTTTTCTTCTGTAAACCTGTTAACCCACTTATAACGACCGATCGTTATAAAGATCGAAAAATGTGGTGTCAAGTACCCTCAATTTAAAAATATTTTTGAGTGCAGTCGTGACGCTAAGTGCTTATCAATTGTTGCAGTGATATTTTGGAAGTGTATTAGTGCACACGTTATTAAATTTTTCTTACTTTTTGAAGTTCTTTTTGTGCTTTGTATTGAATTAACGGGATTAACTACAACAATGTCTTCAAAGAGGTAAGTTAAAACAGATCATATAGATAGAGTTATTTGTTGTAAGTGTTTTTTTTTTTAGTATACAGCCTGCCTAACAAATTTCTAAAAGAAGGATTATTTTATTTAACATATTTCCTAACAAACTATAGTGTTTTCTTTACTTGTCTTTATAACGATCGGTAGTAATTTAGGGATGTATATAAACTTTCAGGTCAAGGCAAACTAAACCATTGTCTCTCGATGAAATTATCGATGTTTTGGAACAGTCTGATGACGAAACCTTATTTCCAAGAAGTATCACCATTTTACCACCGGATAACGCGAATGCTGATATCACAGACGAGGATTCGGGTGATGAGGAGGTCGTAACATTGAATAATCTTCCAGGTTGGATATGACTAACTAAATATTTTTCTACATTTACATGGCTTATCACAGTATTTATAATGATCTTGTTTACAGGGTCACAGCTGCGCGCTCCTGCAGAGGTGGAATACATGTCCTCTGACAGCGATGAGGATAGTTTACCTCTGTCTTCATTAGCAAAAAGACGTCGTAGTACAGAGGAAATACACAATGAAGAAGCTCGTCAACCTGAGCCATCGACATCTGGTTTAGTCTCCGCTAGTAGCTCTCTAATCATACCGTTTGTTGATCCAAACGTACAAAGAGACCAAAAATATACTTGGAGAAATCGCCATAATCCACTTGAGGGACCACAATGGCAAGAAAACCATGGGCCAAAATACCTTCAATCACCGTTGTATTATTTTGAGTGTACATTTGGTGAAGTTGTTATCGAATTATTGGTCAAATATTCGAATATTTACGCGGATCAAAAGAACAAAGTGGGTAATGTGACAACGAGTGAAATGAAGTGTTTTATTGCTATTCTTCTCTATAGTGGATACGTCGTAGTTCCTCGTAGATACATGTATTGGGAGAAATCATCAGACACTGAGTTTGGTATTATTTACAATGCCATGTCAAGAGATCGATTTACATTTATTATGACCCATCTTCACTGTTGTGACAATACTCAGATAACTACGGAACGAGATAAATTTGCAAAGTTGAGACCACTTTTCGATATGCTAAATGAAACATTCCTAAATATGGCACCTTTAGAGGAAATGTACAGTATTGACGAAGCAATGGTACCTTACTACGGGGGGCATAGTTGTAAGCAGTTTATACGCGGGAAACCAATACGTTGGGGGGATAAATTCTGGGTTGGTGCGACTAGATTAGGATATGTACTGTGGTTTGATCCGTACCAAGGTCATACATCAATTATTCAATCGGCATATCGTCAGTTAGGATTGGGAGCTGGTGTTATTTTACGATTCGCTGATCATTTACAATTTCGCCACCCAGGTGCGCCCTGTCACCTATTCTTTGACAACTTCTTTTCTTCTATTGCTTTATTTCACGAATTGAAAAATAGGGGACTCAAAGCCACTGGCACAATTCGCGAGGACCGTACAAAAAAATGTCCTTTACCTTCCAATAAAGATTTCAAGAAGACAGAAAGAGGCACTTTTAAGTTTCAGTCCAGTCAACCAGAACATATTTTGGTCTGCAAATGGAACGACAATAGTGTGGTGACCGTGGCCTCCAATTCCGAAACCATTGAGCCCTTACAGAAAGCCAAACGATTCTCGCAGCAGCAGAAAAAATATGTTCTCATCGATCAACCTGCACTAATAAAAAGTTATAATGAAAACATGGGAGGAGTCGACAGGTCTGACCAAAACATTGGGCTTTATCGAACTTCTATTCGTGGCAAGAAATGGTATTTTTCATTGTTTTGTCACTGTTTAGACATGGCTACTCACAATGCGTGGCAACTTTATAAAATGAATGGAGGAGAGTACGACTACCTAATGTTTCGGAGGTCAGTTGCAAGAGGTATTTTAGAAACACACAAAAAAAATTACAAGCGCGGTCCTTGTCCCACCCCTCGGAATTTCAGGGAAGCTTCACGCTACGATAAAATTGACCATTTAGTTATATACAATGACGCGCAGCTTCGATGCATACTATGCAAAAAAAATACCAACTTCACTTGTCAAAAATGTACAATCCATTTACACCCGAAAACATGTTTTGCAGCCTATCATACCTCAGCATAAATGAAATTTGTTACAAATAATATTTATTATTACGTAATAAAGCTTGTTTCAGAAATACAATGCCGTTTTCTTTGTTTAGAATTTGATAAAATGATGTCTTGGTATTTGTATGAACAATAGCCTACTCGCCTGTTACTACTGATCGTTAAAAAGATCAAAAATTTTCCAGCTTTCCAGAAAAGTCGGATTTTTTTCACTATTTTTTTTCGTTTTCTAATTACATCAAGGTAACAATATAAAAAAATCACTGGGATATGAGATAAAAAATAGTTTCAGTAACAACTGGGTTAACGTTCGTTGACTGTAACGTTAACTTATTCATGTTTTAACATCTTTATGTCTCGGACATAAAACGATCTAACTTTGTTACTTCCATTGTATGGCGTAAGAAGCAACCTTTGTAATGTTCGAGGACGATAATAGGATTATTCTGTGTATAATATGTTCAGTACATATTCACGGATACACTTGCTGTTCGTTCTTCATTACATCAACAATAGTTGGGGACAAAGTGGCCTAGGAGTCATCAAAGGTTTTATAATAAAAAAATATCTATCTATATCTAGGCCAAATGTCACTTGAACATATCGGTTATGAATTTATGAAGAATTTAAGTAGCAATTGACAAAATGTTCAAGACGTTGAAGAATTGGCATACCTTACCTACATTTAGATTTAATATGGGTTGGATAAATGGTCAATCTTCTCGCACTATGAACTTCTTCTCCATTGAAATGCGAGTTGGCTATTATACAATACACGTATTTTTTATATCTTCTACACTGTATAGCTTTTTTTTTATTCAAACATGATTCAAGCAGAAAAAATATTGTTAGAGGAATCTGGGATAGAGTAGCAATTTCAGAATACGGAACTAAGTGAATGTCTGTTTATTGGTTTATTTTGCCGTTGTTGGTAGTGATGTTGACGTCACATAATTTCTTGATAAGTACAATTTTATGGCAACGTAAAAATAGGTAATAACTCGATTATCTGCACGAACAAATGTTGTATGTGGTTTCCTACACTTTTAAAAATGACCAGACAAAAGTACTTTAGGCGCTCTATTTAGGCCAGTTTAGGATCGATATCGATCGCTTAATACTCTTGATGTTTCTATTGTTATCTTCTTGAGTCACGAATTCTATTTTTACTCTTTTCGTTAATCGACAGAGAAAGAAAACTAAACGGATATTCCAAAGATGATATTACTACGAACTAATTAGATCAGACAAATAAAGGATATTTTATAAATTATCAAGAAAAAAAAACATCGCAATGTGCAGATCTAAAAATGATAATACAAATTCTGATACTAATAAGTTTAGGATATACAACTCCTGTCTATCTGATAGACGACTATTTTGGTAGCTGTTTCCTAAAATAGACAAAGGCGCACTTTCTGTGTCTTTCGCTGTCCTTTCGCTTCCACATTCAAATTGTGTGGTAATACTGACCTACTGGTCGCTTTTTTTTCTGTCCTTTTGTAAAATTACCAGAGTTTCGGAGTGTAGATACCACACTATTTATCTAATTGGTTTAGAAGTAGCCTCTGTCTGTATAATGTATTACCCTTTTTGAGATTTAATATATTCTTTCATGTAGTAATACGAACGCCCTTGCATTATGTTGAACTCATCTCGTACTCGGCTAATGAGATTTGCAAGGCCTCTAAGCAATAACAAAGTAAGTAGATGGACTGGAAGATAATGCGATATTGGCAATCAACTACCCGTGGTTTGTCTGATAAAATATGTTCTGTTTAGATATAAACAAAGAAAATTACGAAGGAGCCACTTGATAAGGCAAGAATAGAATTTAGTACGTGTATATGTTACATTACGTTAATTTATTTTCTGATTCATCATCCAATATTGCAGGTGTCCACGAGTCAGACGACCGAAGTCACATGTTAGGATTAACAAAATTAACATACATAGTCTTCAGGTCATCCCACTAACGTCCGAAAAACCCTGCTACAATATCGGTCTTGAATCCACCAATGTGGGCCTGTCGTATTTATCAAAATGCCGGACCACCTTGAGGGTTGTGTTCCCACGTTGAGGTTTTTCCTTCGTGGCCACTCTAGGACTTTCAGTTCCCATTGTCCATCGGTAATATGTGCAATGTGTCCTGTGCGCTTCCACTTCGTAACACCAGGCTAGAAGTGTAGAAGGCTAGTCATTATATCAGGTGTCCAAAGTTCCTGTCTATGTATAAAGCGTGTACGTAAGCTGGCAAAGGCATGCAAGCTCCATTAATGATTCTGTAGAAGCAGTTTTCATTGGTAACCATGACCCACCGATTCTCGTCTAACATAATGTTTTCTTACTTTAATTGTTGTCTTTGTTATGTTTATGTTTGAGTCTATGACACATAACTCTGAAAATTGTTAAGCGAGCTTCTAGAAAAATAGTTTTTTGTCAACTTATAGAGGTACTTATAGAGGTGATTTTCCCATCCGCAGATATACCAACACCTGCGCTGGTACACGAATCCGTCGGAGCAACGCTGGATCGTGAGGATCCTATTCATCGTGCCCATCTACGGCGTCTACTCGTGGATCTCACTACTCTTCTTTAACGGGGAGTCGTACTATGTGTACTTCTTCACAGTTCGCGATTGCTATGAAGGTGAGAGTACTTTAAGCGGAGAGGTCAACCATAAAAGGTTATTGGAAAATACTTTTTATTCCTTTCGCTCAAAATTCATGTCTATTGCCTCGAGGTGAAAGTTAAACCGTTTATTCCGATTCACATCTGTTTATCTTCACCGTTGTTGGTTCAAGATCAATTTAATTGTAGTTCTTGATGAATTATATGTATACAATTTATCAGGGAACCGGGATATGCTAGGTGGAGAGGAGAGCTAACAGGGGAAGTGAAAGCTCAAAAATCGATACTTTGATATCGATACATAAATTGGACGTAGTTACACAGAAAGGACTCAATCCACAAAAAGTTACTTCGGAGATGTTGGATGCGCTATTGACCCACCATACATGTGGATTGAGTCAGGGTACATAAAAAATAGGTTGTAGTGAACTTTTTTGTGTAAATGTTTTTTTTATATGAAGGATATGTCTTAACTTAGCACCCTGGTATAGCTAACTCAATTTCGGGCAAAGTGTGGATTGAGTCCTTTCTGTGTAGCTACGTTCAATTATGAACCTGTATTTACGATTATTTAATTATTTCGGCTACACATCGAGAAATATCACTTACAAGCGGTCCCTGCGGACTCTGTTCAATTTCTTATTCGTTGCTTTTTTACATCTTTAGTCCGTTAAGGTAATTCCTAGTATTTTTTCCCTGTTTACGACTTTAGTCCACGTAATTGGCTATTAGGTTCTGTTCTGCGCACGAAAACAATAAATTATTTTACCTCCTTAGACTAATGGAAGTACAGTTCATTCGCACTTAGAATATACTTGACAGCGTGTCCAATATGTACTTCTATTTTTCTCTGTTGACTGTTAAATTACTGAGAAAAACTCTGTTGTGTTACTTGAGACAGAATTAGGAAATGGTACCGCTGTCTAAAAGTTAATAATCTTGAGTCTTGTATAAAACAAAGTTTGTCCCTATGTATGCTTAGATCTTTAAAACTACGCAGTCGATTTCGATGCGGTTTTCGTTAATAGATAGTGATTTTAGAAGAAACAGTGTTAATAATGTATATTACCCAAAATAACGTTTAGGTAACCGGCCAGCTAGTAACATTATACGTAAATAAACAAATTAGAATTTAAAACACTTGATTGTATTTCTAGTATAGACAAAACAATACTAGTTTTAGAAAATTCTTGCCGTCGTATTTGTAAGAAAATAAAAATTTGACTAACTAGTTAACGTTTATCAATATAGATCCGTTTGTCCGTATTTAGCATACATTTGATCAACTTATTAAACGGTGTATAGCTGGATGCGAGAAGCCGAAAACAGATCACAGTGGCGTGCAATTGGAGAGGCCTATGTCCAGCAGATATTTTCTATCGACATTTTTGCTAGTAACCACGACATAATGTATCGTTAAACTTTATTTATATACCTACGAAGGAAGGAGGGAAAATTGTTTGTTGTCACGATTCGCAGACACGTTGCGGCCAGAGGAAGTAAAGACATAAAGTTGTCTTGCCATTCAATAGAAGCGTAGGCGTTGGCCTTGATGGTTTCGAGATCATTTTATATCGCAAACGTTTTGCTATAAAAACCTGTACCATGTAATTTGAAAAACAAAAGAAACAAAATGATTAAAATAGCGTGCTAGATGTACAAAGACGCAGCTGATCCCGCTACCGTGGGAAATTTGGGATAAAACAATTTTTTTGCCGACTTCTAAAAGGTTTTCAATTCGTCGATTTTTTCATGTTTGTTACCTCAAAACTTTTGACTGGGTGAATCGATTTGGATGATTCTTTTTTTATTTAAAAGTTGATGCCTCCTGTTTGGTACCATTTAAATTTGGTACAGTTCCGACAATGACATGCATGAGAAAAACACAAAACTGTGAAATGTTGATGGTTGAAGTCGGTTCTTATTTATTTTAAGTTATTATGGCTTTTGTGTTATATAGCTTATACATCGAAATAACAGTAACATATTACTGCATTCATAAATGCATATATGTATGTATGTACTAGGCTCGTTTCCCAGAGAGGTAGGCGGAGTAGGACCGAAGTAGGACCTCCACTTATCCTGCAAAGCTTCATTGAAGTTCAGTAGTTAGTTTTTGCGTGGCGAAGTAACAAACAGCCACTATGAGGTATTGCCACGGGGCGTGGCT
>SJJU01009091.1:0-18655 GCA_012932125.1 Conopomorpha cramerella | reverse complement strand
TCTGAAATAGATGAAATAATATTTATGTCAAACTAACAAGTTTTTTTTTATTGTAAGGGTTGCCTTATAAAACCCAATTATTGTTGTTTATCAGGCAATTACTTTACATGTCATTTTAGGATAGACATTGTAAGGTTTTTATCTAGATTTAGAAATTTGTAACTCAATATTGTTCACCAGCTATATAAGCACCAATATAATCAAAGATAAGTGAGTGATATTGAGTTATGCCTGAGGGTGTTTCATTAAAAAAAAAATTTAGTTCAATAACAACAAATTATTGTTGTTCAATAATGTCTTGTTCCATAGAACAAATGGAAACCACCCATTTATTTTAGGTGCATTACCTATTGAGAAAATAGTTATCCAACAATACATTTGAGACTTACATTGGGAGCCAAAATTTTTAGCCATGTGTCAAAATATACTTTGTACCTCTATATATTCATATACACACATGTGACATTAGGATTGCAGTGGCTATTGCAATTAATTGTTACTAAAAGTAGCATAAACACATAGTAGTTTCATAGAACTTGGTCAATAACAAGACAGTAAAATCAAGTTACATAGATAATGAACAAAATCTGATAACATATTGATAACAGGGATATAAACTGAGGGAAATGTTGGCTTTTGCCAAGCATGGTAATAGTTTTCAACCATAGCTGCATTGAATAGACCCAACATACTATGTATGGACGGAGATGGTCATAATATAACCTCAAAATGTAAACAAAACAGTATAATTACTTCTTAGCCACTATAATTATAGAATAAATGATGGAGGGCTCACCTTGATGAAGGGCTTGACCTTGGAGCGTTTGTGAATCTTGTTTTTGCCCATCCTCTTGTGGACTTTGCGGGGATACCTGTCGATGCCAGCAACAAAAGCGTGACCGTAGGGCTTTTCAGAGGTTCCCTCATCGTAGTTCTTTACTACGATGGCTTTTCTGCCAGCGTACCGGCCGCTGAGGACCAGCACCACCTTCCCCGGCTTCATAATCTTACCCATCTTGGATGGATCTGCAATACAACAAAACTAACCTTCAAAAACTATGTTTTCAACATGAACCGCGCAGTAACTGTAACTGCTGGGTCGGAATTTGTGAAACACAAACTATACTCTTTAGAAGAAACCTCACAAGTAATATTATTTCACCAAAATGTTGAGTCTTTCCCAGGAATACCAGGCAAACAATAGGTGTGAAAATATCAACACAAAACAGAAGTTTCTTCAGAAATATTGTATTCTTCAATTAAATCAAATATCACAGAACTGATCAGAGTGGTGTATAATTCATGTTTCACTATATATTCACAGATATTTTCGGATTAATTTCGGAAATATACACAAAACTCACATTCTCTTCGTCAGTTGACAAGAAAAAGACACTGGGTTGCCAATTGCTGAAACGTATCATTTAACCTGTCAAAATTATTTAAAGCATGAACGCAGCGTAAATAGGGATGTTTATCATGCGTGTGTGTTGAACTCAAAATATATTATCATGGAGTCTACATTCCAGTCAGAATCGATGTGTATCCTCTATCGATGTATTTATACGTTTTTGTATATGCGTGATAATTTATATAAAAGATATAGTAATTAAATCATATCGTACAAATTAGCTCAGCAAAGTTTTTTCGCTGAAGGGTTCAGAAAGACAAGACACCTTACGTTTGCTCTTCTTCCAGTTTTTGGTCGAGTATCACAAAACTCTACTACTTCACAGTGTGAATGGTTATAGGCCTAGCAATGTTGATGTTGTCATAGTATGGGGAAAATTCCCGATTGGAATGAAAATTATGTACGTAGAAACTTATTTAGTGGGACATCACTGAATACTAGTTGTTACTGGCAACATTTTTAAGTGCAATTGTCAAATTCTGTAGGTGCGGCCATGTTGATCTTTACGCGAATAATTTTGTCTAAAAATTGGTTTTAGGGATTTTAATTGACACAATAATGCCCAAATGCGACCTCAAGACCAGATACATACCCGCGACATTCGCATGGACGTTGTTGTTGGGCACAACGTTCCTATTTTTTTATTTCCCGTAAGTATCACAGTTTGTTGTACAAGTTGAAATTTTAATTTTTCGAATGACAACTTTCTCAGAAGTCCGTAGAAACGTTTCTATTAATATCTCAGGCCTCGAGTTTGCCCTTTGCGTGTTGCACAGACCTTGGCCAAGTCCAGGGCAGTGATAAACCTGACTGGTTGCATTTTGTAACATACAAGAATGCATTTGTTTGCATCTTGGTAAATGTAATAGTATGAAAGGGCTCCAGTCCTAGGTCAACATGAGTGCTGGTCAAGTGGCAAGGCAGACAAGCAGTTTGTTTACAAAGCACATATCTTAGTTTCCAGTAAGAAGTACAAGTCTCTAATAAGAACAACATGAAATAACAAATATTAGTCATACTCAACTTAAAATTAATAGTTTTAAAGTAATAAAATTATTTGGAGATAATAAGGATATTGCTCAGAACAACATTTATGTGATTAAATACACTCACACCTTTTAACCACAAACAATAGGGAAAGAGTTCACCCAGAGTTGACCATGTGCAACTATGTTATTTTGGTTATAGTTGTTGGAAATAGGTCTTAATTGACATTATAAAACACTAATGGACAGTCCAATACATAGGTGATTTGTTTTGACAAAATCCTAAGTACACTATTGATTAAAAAAAAGATTTGGATATAATAATTATGCTACCATTCATACACAACACTGTAATTTCTGTAGCCCTAGCAAGCACATCAAGAAAGCCACAACATAGAACAAATAAGCTCTGTGATTGGCTGCTATGTCACACATCATGTGACTCGGCTTGTTTTGACCAATTGCAGTGCCTGATGTCTTGTCATGTCTTGGAGTGCTTTTCTAGGAGGGCTGGTCAGGCCAGAATAAGTCATAGCACTAGTAGATCAATGTCATAATCACACATTTAGGTATTTTGCAGGAGAGATGTTCCTTTGGTCTTCCAAAGTTTCAGCTGCATTAATTACTGACTGATATTTTTCAACATTTTACTTAATAACGGTTATGTTTCAACTAGCCAAACATGCACAAGAAAACATGTTTGACATTGGTCTACTGTTGTGGTTTGTTGTTTTAAACCGGATAACTTATTATATGGCTATGGGTCAGACATGTTTAATTCTGTGAGGCTTGTTACAGGTCTGATGTTTTCGGGTATCTTGAACATAATCTTTATGTTTTACACACATACAATTAGCGTGAGACTAAAATAATTTGATAAGGGGTTGGTGTTTCAGGAGAGTTTCAGGGAGGTCTTAACCTTTCAAGATTGGAAACTGACATGTGACTTCTGATTTGAAATGCAATTTGCGGATTTTTCTATCCCCCTCAAGCGATCACATGCCACTCAATGAGTGCACAAAATTTTGTATAGATAGCCAGACCTCTTGCAGCTTGAGCGGTTAACATAAAAACTCCCATACCTATGCTTTACTTGCTAATAACATTTATTATGTGGTGTACATTTAATATAAGGGTTAGTGTTCAAGCACAATGGATTCTATTAGGTAACTTTAACTGCTAATCTACCATATACATACATCAGACACAACAGGCCAGTGATTTTGATGTCTATGGAACTCAAAACAGAATCACAAAATCACGAAAACAAAATTTACCATTTGGCAACCAAAGAGTGAACATGTGGTTGTACCTACTACTTCCATTACCACAAATCTATGTTAAGAAGATAATTATCTCTTTTCCAGATGCCAGTATTATCTAGACAAGCATCCATGGGTTCCTGCATATCAAGGTGTCATAACATTTTTTGTTTTGGCCAATTTTACACTGGCCACTTTCATGGACCCGGGAGTTATACCAAAAGGTAAATATAATCATCAATAACCATTTATAATATGTATTACAACATAGCAGAATCGAAGAAATGATCAACATACAATTAAATAGCAATTAACAAACCTTAAACAAAATTAACTACACATCACCACCAAAAGGATATGAAGAGGCATTTGCTAAAACACATCACTAACCATAGTATTCATAATTCATATATTTGGAACAGCGCTAGTGCACTGTTAGTGAAGGTCTCAAAAATCATAAGTACTGCTTGTAAAAGGACCCCGAGCAATGGTCTTCAAACCGTTGTTGGGCTCGTTAATATGAACAACTATTACTATGGCGACAATGTGGAAAAATGTTGGTTAAAATCTGTCATGTAATATCCTCTTACATGTGACCTAGAATGTAACATGGTTCTATACCTTGCACTCCGTTAGAAGCTATGTATGTGGGTTTCCTTATGGCAATAATACCCTTCACATGCTACTGCATGTGAAGGGCCTACTGGCCTTTTAGACAGATTCTGGATTGGAAAGTTTCGCGAACTTGGGAGATTTGTGGATTAGGTGGATTCGCTTTTGCACAGAAATAGTACAATCAACTACATACTTGTGTACAAATCACTGAAATCACCATTTTGCCGATCATCCTGATTATGCTGCATTGAAATTCGAACTTTATTCCTAATCTATTACTATTTACTGCTTACCTATAAATAATGTACAACAACAAGAAATGGATAAGCCTTTCTTGATAATCTACCCGGGCTCCTAAGCCTGGACATAGATAAGACGCTATGTTATTTATAATGGATGCCAATTTTAATTCCAGAAGATATATTACATATCAAGGAAGAGACTATAGGCTCCGAAGAGTTTGAGGCATTATAAAATATAATATACCTAAAATTATGATGATATTACTTCATTTTCTTCCTCACTGTACTTCTGTCCAATAGCGACTCCGCCTAATCCACGAATCTGCACAATCCAGAATCTGTCCTATACCGAACAAAGGGCGGTAGGTACAGTCACAAGTGACGTTAAATACGTGCCCATGGATTACCAAGCCTAATTAACCCAACGTGACAAGGGCTGGTAGTTTTCATCACGCTGCAATCTACCTTTGCTGATGTCCATCCTACTAATATTATAAACGTGAAAGTTTGTATGTGTGGATGGATGTTGGTTACTCTTTCACGCAGAAAGTACTGGACGGATTTTGATGAAACTTGGCAGTATTGTAGCTTATAAACTAGAATAGCTAAACGGTATTTTGGTAAAACAATGTTTGCCAAGTCAGCTAGTATATAATAAATGAATAGGTACATATGTAAACATACATTTACGTCCGTAATTCTCAGAAGGTGGTGGATAGAACTTTAAGTCACATTTCGAATGTCTTTCGGACACATTTGGCATAATGTTGCCAGCTGCTAGCTCATAGCCTGAATAAACCTTAATCTCAGCTCCTTTGACATTCGCAAGAGAGACAGCTGATGCATTCCATTTAAAGTAAGAAAGAAAGAAAAACAGTTTATTCTCCCCGCACATGACAAAACAAAGACAACAGTACTAAATGAACAATACAAATAATAAATGAAAAAAGAAGAATATGAACAATTGCGGCGATGAATTTACTTTCCAGATCAGCATGGGATTTAATTAATATCAGACGACTAAGAGGTCCCTTTTATTTATTAATGATAAATAATTAATACATATAACGCACAAGACCGTCTGTGGTCCAGTTGGTCGGATACTTGTGATCTGGACTATTGGACGTGTACAAATAGGACTCTTTTTTCGAACCTATGTACGCAACGCAACGCTTGTACGGTGAAGGACAACATCGTGATGAAACCCGGACACCACAAGGTGTGTGAACCCTATAACAGCGATGGGCTCACCCCCTGTCACGTTGGGTTAAATGCGCTTGGTGAACCGTGGGCATTTGCTTTAGCAAGTGCCTCTGCCTACCCCGCTTTGGGATTAAAAGGCGTGAAGTGTATTTATAGCCAACTAGAAAACACGGCGAACTCCGTTTCGCCACCAGATGGCTTCGTTTCGTTTTCGCGCTTTTCTGTTGAAATTTTTCTTAAATTTTCTTTGCTATAAACCTTACGGAGCCTGAGACCTTTCGAACGAATGCAAAACCGTGGAAATCGGTTCGTGCGTTCTGAAGTTATAGCGTCAGGGAGGAAAACCAGACTTATTTTTATATAGTAGATAAGCTGACCCGGCAAACGTTGTTTTACCAATATACGTTAATAACAGTGTTTCTCTACTATTATATGCATGTATTATACATATAAACCTTCCTCAAAAATCACTCTATCCATTAGAGAAAACCGCATCAACATCCGTTATCTAGTTTTAAAGAAGAAGACAAACAAACAGACAGACAGCGGAAAGCGACTTTGTTTTATACTATGTATTGATTGATGATAACAATGCTAAGTTTTCTGGTGGCATAAGGACGACACGTCCAGCTCCAACCACCCACAGCATCTCCAATTAATATGTTTGTTGTCAACTAGCGCCACCTGACGAGGATCGCGAGGACGACTTCCGAGCGCCGCTGTACCGCAGCGTGGAGATCAACGGCATCACGGTGCGCATGAAGTGGTGCGTCACGTGCAAGTTCTACAGGCCGCCGCGGTGTTCGCACTGCTCCGTCTGCAATCATTGTATTGAAGTGAGTTTGGTATGCCGGCTGTACACACTCGCCGAGACACCCCGAGACAGGGCGAGAGCGAGTATGTACATGATGCTCTCGCCTCGCCTCGCTGCCTCTCCTCTCGACTCGGTCGGCCTCGGCTGCGTGTCGGTTTTTTGCGCCCGAGTCAAAGGGTCGCAAGGGCAAACAGCAGTTTCTAGGTTCATTGTGGGCGATATCCGCTGTCTAAATGACGCCCCGAGTGTGTACACGGTGCCCTCTCGTCGAGAGCTTCTCGCCCGGGACTCTCGCAGAGAGCCTCTCGGTGAGTGTGTACAGCCGGCATCAAAACCTACCACGGCAACATAATTCCCGCCCCTTTCCCCGCAGTTACCTTCCCTAGCCGCACGTGCTGCTGGTCAGTGTACCCGACTAGGCAAGTGGTGGACATATCCCGCTTTAATTGTCAGCTAAAACTATGTATACTTAAGTTAAAAACAACCTGTACGTACCTATAGAATGTAACGACAAACCAATATTTAAGTAGTCTACATTTATTCACCTAATCTTACTTACTAGCGTTTTCAATGGAAATAATGACGTCAAGACAAAACAAGTTTTTGCCGACGCATTGTACTATGTATCAGAATGTACCTACGTATATTGTTAAGTAACTAAATATTTTTTCATCGAGCAGTTGTCTAAATAATGAAGAAATGAATAAGGAAATAGGACAACGAATCATATTCAAGGTTAACAGTTGAATAGCCTATTTAGGATAAATATTTCTCTATACTCAGTAAAATAAAATAATATTTTCGGCGACATCGAATCCGACAAAATTGGTTTTAATAACACTTATTTTAATTTTAATACTAGATGTTCCAGCAATTTTTTTAAATTACAAGTTTAGTTGTTTTGGTCTGAAGATTTCGGAGATCCTCGTCGAGCTTGCACAAAAGGAATCGATTTCTTTTTTAAATAAAGTTTCAATCAAATCCTAGTATTCTTTCGTTATTTCGATCTGTTACGCTAAAAAAATTACCCTAAATTATATTTTGGGAGAACGTGTCTCAGAACTTAGGAGATTTTATCTAGTAATAGGTATATGCTAGTAAATGTCTTTCCCGTAATTCACTCTAGAATGAAACCTTTGAGGTAACAGAACAGAATAGCTGCATATTCCAACTATGTCCTCTTGGTTTCTCGAGGTAGTATAACCAGAATACACCGTGTGCAGTAGTGCAAAACTCAACTAAAAGATAGAAAGAGCCATAAAAGCACTATGTAGGTAATCTAATTTCACCAGAACACAACTATATGGTTACTTGGAATGTCACGCGATATCAATCTGACAGAGTTGTAAAGTTGCTGTCTGGAAAGAAATTTCTGAGAGCGAAACCGCTTCTCCAATAAACGCGGTTTATCTATTCCGACACTATACCACAGTGGCGTGCACACCATATAGGCAAAAAGACACTGCCTACCATATTTTGGCTAACCAGATAATAATAGAGTTATTGCTAGAACTTTTTTTGTTGTACTCACGGCATAGGCTGACGAAGGTCCTGTGTTTTGTGGGAGAGTAGATAGGTACTGTATTTCGTTAAGACAAGTTACCTATATATATGTAGGTGTCAATCCTTAGGGATTACTGCCTACCTTGTCGTAAAAGCACGCCACTGCTATACCAAGCTCAACTTGTCCAGTATATTACTATCTATGGTATCGTGAACTAAGGTGCCATCGACTGCAACTGCCTATAACACGTTTAGCGACTGGAGCTGCACGACTGACTTCTATTGTTTTCTTAGAAATGAGATCTGACCTACGCCAGTTACAGACGGCAGCTCGTTTCGAAATGACACTTTTAGGCCGGGTCTCCACCAAAGCAGCGAGGAGAGGAGATGTGGTAAATTTTCATACAATCGCGCGTCTCTTTTCCGCTTTGGTGAAGCCCCTTGATTTTTCCTCTTGAATCATTCAAAATTTCTAACGGACATATCCAAAAATGTGCAAATGTACCGAGATTAGTCCTGAGATAATGGTAGAATAAATACCGAATAACCTTCTGAACAAGGGTGCTCCATCGTAAACCTCATCGCTGCTAACATCTGGCAGGATGATGGTCAAATGCTTTTTCGTAGTGCATTAAAAAATACTTCCAACAATTTCAAAGCACAGTTATCTCGGCGGACATGCGCGTGTGGACCGTGAGTCAGCTTTTATGATTATATTTCTTAGAGACTTTTGAACTGGATCATTTCATAGTTTAAATCGCAGTCGCTTCCCGCCGTCTGTCCCTATGTATGCTTATATCTTTAAAACTACGCAACGGATTTTGATATAGTTTTTGGTTTTGATAGATTGAAAACAATAGATAGAGTGATATGTTGAAACAGATTATATGTATTCAGCATTGCATTCGCGCGAAGCCGGAGCGTACCACTTGTAAATACGGCCGCAAATAACACTGAGGGGCATTATTGGTTTCGAAACTGTTCGTCCTCCTTCTACATCAAAATATAATACTATACATTTTGTAGATGATTTATAGATACTTATAAGACTATTAGCATGATGACGCAAAACGTTTGGTGCGCGTAAGTGGATTTTCCACCTTATATGACGTTTGACGTACCGTTCTTTCTGGTTGGCCGGTGGCAAAAGCGCGAGGAGGGTATTCAATGTATGCTACTCCAAAGCCTACTCCCCAGAATAAAGAAGACAGATTAGCCTCACAATTTTTACGTTGTTGTAGGTTTTGAATTCGCGCATGTGTCATTTTGTCGTCACCAATAGGGAATTTTCAGTGCCCTTGTTTCTCTTAGTCATGACAGGTGGCGCCAGCTGTAGTAGGGGGATAAAAGTCAAGGCGGACAATATGATACTTTATTTCTATGAAAATAAAACTGAAAATTGAATACAAACTGTCAAAGATCTCCATCTCGTAAAATATACTCTAACTTGATCGCATCAGAGTACACAATTGTTTGCATGGAAACTGTCAAATTGGTCCGTGGAATAGTTCACCGGGTCATATAGTAAATATGTACTTATTATCTGTGATTTCCTCACTTACCTACATTACCTTGTGCTGTTATGTTGCGTTACACCCCGCGCTAGTACCGACAGCGATATGCGCTTGCGCATCTAATTACGTGCGACCAGTTTTCCTTTCCACGCCATGCGTGCAAAAGTGGTTAGCCGACTTGCAAAAGGGATATAGTATGATTTCTCCGTGTGACAGTTACTCCATCCACTCCAACAGAAACTCCATAGACTACGTGAAATAGAGCATAGATTGATAAGATTCTTCACATCACTAACTTTTCACTAGTCTTGAATATATCCTAATAATGTTGTATGCGAACGTTTATATGGTACTAGTGGACGTCCCGCGATTTCATACGCGTAGTTCCAGTATTTCATACAAACTATAACACCATCTATTTAGTGACGCTTCCCACAGGATAGGGATAAAAAGTAGCCTATGTCCCTTCTCAGGGTCTAAGGATTGTCTGTGCCAAACTTCATCAAAATCGGTTGAGAGGTTTGAGCGGGAAAGCGTAACAGACAGACAGACAGATAGAGTTACTTTCGCATTTATAATATTAGTAAGGATGAGTGTTAATCCTTCCCGTAAAAAGTACTGAATGGATTTTAACGAAACTTGCCGGAGATACATATAAATCTGGAGTAGGGTTTTTTGTTCCCAGCATTATCACCATAGTAAAAACTGTGCATTTTGACGAGCCTAACAACGTTTCTAAGACCAATACTCGGGGTCAATTTACACGCAGTATTTTATAACAAAACATTCCAACAAGAAGGGATTTAAACTGGGAAGGATCTAATGCACCCAACAATGAGTTCATTCACACGTTTAAAATGATCATGAACGATGACTGATGTAACAAATAACAAAACCGGAGCAATTGAAATTAATTGGTCCTTGCGTTTACAGACAAGTCGTAGAAACTATGATTACTATCGATTGTCGAAATGAGAATAATGTACACACATAGCATCAACTTTATCAGCGTCATTATCATTATCGGCCCATAATCGTCCAGTGCTGGACATAGGCCTCTCCAACTGTACGCCGCTGTAATTTGGTTTCCATCTTCTGGCAGCCATCTTGCGCATATCAACAGTACACATGGCCTGAGGGCGTCCTACACTCCGTTTTCCACCCGAGAACTCGCTAACCCAACGGTCGTCGCTTCTACGGATAATGCCCTATATCTTGTAATTAACAGTGGCGTGCACTGGCTTTTACGACAAGGTAGGCAGTAATCCTCACGGATTGACACGTATGTATAGGTAAAGTGTCTTTACGAAATATAGAGACATCAACATATCTACTCACCCACAAAACACAGGACCTTCGTTAGCCTATGTCGTGAGTACAACAATTAGGTCGGGTAGCGAAAATACTACGGTAGGCAGTGTCTTTTTGTCTATATGGTGTGCACGCCACTGATAATTAAGTATCTCATGTAATTTCATAATGGAATCACGAAATTACATCTCTATCGTTGAAAATCCGACAACAGTCGTTCATTAGTAGGAGTCTGTGGTCCAGTTGGTCGAATACTTGACTTGCAATCGGGAGGTCTCGGGTTCGAGTCCGGCTACTGGACGTATACCAATGGGACTCTTTCTTTTCTTTTACGCAACGCAACACTCGCACAGTGACGGGGTGAGCCCATGCTCACCCCCTGTCACATTGGGTCAAATACGCGCGCGTGAACCGTGGGCGTTTGCTTAGCAAGTGCATCTGCCTACCCCGGTTTGGGATTATAAGGCGTGAAGTGTGTATTAGTTTTTTAGATCGATCTGTCAAATCATTCGTCGAATTACTAGACTATACAGAGTGTAAAAGGACCCCGAGCAATGGTCTTACAAACATTGTGTATTTTGTATGGAGATGAATTTTCTTTTACTACGGCGACAATGCTATTTCCCCGCATTGTCAGCCGTAGTAAAAGTTGACGAGCCCAACAAAGTTTTTAAGACCATTGCTCGGGGTCCTCTTACACGCTCTAAGTCCGGTGCTAAACTAAAGTCAACCATCATATGTACAGAATCAAGGCCGTTTTAATGTTGAACCTATCATTACAGGTGCCAAATTAATTTGTTACTTTAACATCACGAAATAGAGTATATTTTACAGTAACGACTACTGAGACTTGACGCTATAGGTAAACTTTATAAGTACTTACCAACTAATGTATATCTTATGAGGCAAGGGTGGCAGAGGCTGTAAATAGGCTGCCAATGTTCATTGTTGACCACGTCCCGTAGCTCCTCCGATTGGTCCGTCAGGAAGAGCGCAAACTCCCGAAACGTGACGTCATGCCCCAATTCCAAGGACTCATTGGTGGGATTCTCCCGATAGGCCTTGATGATACGCTTGCCCACGCGATCCTGGAAAATTACTTCATGATTCTTTGCTTTTTGGATACTGTGAAACTTGTTATGTGGCTGTGGTGTGTTTTGGAATAAACTAGCTGACTCGGCAAAAGTTGTTTTGCCTAATATCTTTATCTTTAAACGAGCAATTCTTGTGTGTATATATATATATAATTGGAATCTCGGAAACGGCTGCACCGATTTTCATGAAATTTGGTATGTAGAGGGATTTGGGGGCGATAAATCGATCTAGCTAGGTCTAATTTTTAGAAAACATCTTACCAATCATGTTTTCGGGCATGAAAAATTGCTCAAATTGTTAATACGACTCTTGCTGACATCTATTGCCGAGTAGTAATACTATGCTATACGTAGGATGGTGCGGGGGACGTTTTGGTTTTGAAGTAACTAGAGATGGGGTTATGAAAAAATCGAAGGACAATAATCGATTTTTTTACTTCGAGCGAAGCTCGGTCGTCCAGGTACTATAATATAAACAGTGTTTCTCTGGTATTAAATGCATGTATTATACATAACTAGTGGACGACCCGCGATTTCATTCGCGTAGTTTTAGTATGTCATACAAACTATTGCACCCTCTATACTGCACTAAGTCCTACAGGAACGGGATAAACAGCATCCTATGTTATTCTCCTGGTTCTAAGCTACGTCCCCACCAATTTTCTGCCTAATCGGTTCAATCGTTCTTGAGTTATAAGTGTTGTAACAAACCCGTCTTTGTTTTATATATAATGTATAGATGAACAGTGTTTCTCTGGTATTAAATGCATGTATTATACATATAAACCTTCCTCAAGAATCTATCTATACGTACTAAAGAAAACCGCATAAAAATCCTTTGCGTAGTTTTAATGATCTAAGCATACATAAGGACAGACAGCGGGAAGGCTACTTTGTTTTATACTATGTTTGTATTGATGCGTGTTTACTGTACGTGTATTCTGCTACTTATTACAGAGGATGTTAAGACTGGTACATTTCATAGTACATAAAACATCCAAAACGCTCAACAAATAAATCTAAAGCCATCAAGTATTTGTTAAATTAGTATTAAGTCATATTTATGTTATGAATACTTAGCAGTAAGCCTTGGCGATTTGAAAAGATGCCAGTTTCTTCATGGTACTTCTGGCCAGTAAGAGAATTTAATTCGAACCGGGGACGATTACTTTTGTTTTTAAAGTCATAAATGACGGGGGTGCTTTTACAACCAATATTTACGCAATTAGACTTGGACTAACTATAAACAATGTTTAGAAAAAAACGGTCTAAACTTACCTGAAAGTATCTTGCGCTTGGCAAATCTCCTTCGAATTTGTTTCTGTACGCGGACAACAATCTCTCAAACGGATTTCTACCTATTATTAACTTTTGGTAATTTTCTAGCATGTAGTCCCTCTCCTCCTTGGGAACAGTGCTCATGTTTCGAAACAAGCCCTGCGTGTGCGCCAGACTGGCTGGAATGGCGAGTATATCTGTGTCATTCCATTTGCTCTCTAAAATCATGAGTATTCTCTTCCAATTTGTACAGGCCACCTAGAAAATAAAAAACAATTATTGACAAGTAGGCCCCCTATACACGACGGTTAAAATTGCATCGTGTATATGTACATATATAAACTGGTGGACCAAAAAATAACGCCCCTGTTTTAATAGTGTAACATTTTTGATGCCGAAAACAGTATTTTTTATACTTTTTTTTTGTTCAACAGTAAAAAGTATTTAAAAAAAAAAATACACTTCACGCCTTTAATCCCAAAGAGGGGTAGGCAGAGGCACTTGCTAAAGCAAATACCCACGGTTCACCAAGCGTATTTACCCAACGTGACAGGGGGTGAGCCCATCGCCGTTATAGGGTTCACACACCTTGTGGTGTGAGGGTTTCATCACGATGTTGTCCTTCACCGTACGAGCGTTGCGTTGCGTACATAGGCTCTGAAAAAGAGTCCAATTGGTACACGTCTAGTAGCCGGACTCGAACCCGGGACCTCCCGGTTACAAGTCAAGTGTCCGACCAACTGGACCACAGACGCTCCAGTTGTATTTTGTAGCGAAAAACAGTATAGTTGGAAACCCTAAGTAGGGTAGAGGCGCATTTGTACTCGTATAGGGCGCGTACGGCCGGCGCTGACAGCCTATTTTAGGCCGCGCGCCGACGAACAGATTTTCTAGAGTCACCTGCTTAGTCCTTAGGGCTAGGGCAAGAAGGTCCATTAATAACTTTTCTTTTTTTTTAATTAATTCTCATTTTTAATGAGCGTCTGTAGCCCAGTCTTTTGGATACTTGACTTGTAACCGGGAGGTCCCGGGTTCGAGTCCGGCTACTGGACGTGTTGTTACCATATTCAATGATAGTGTTTATCTGTGTTTAATATTAGTGTCTCATTGTCTACAATGCATAATATACTTGCCTCATTGTGGCAAATGTGTTACAATGAGGCAAGTAAATTATCATTTTAAAAATTAATAAGTATTGATATCTCTTATACCTTGACTAAATGTATGTAGTTAATTTTTACTGCTGTAATAAATCACTGATAGTGCCGTTAATGTACTTTTACACTGAAAATAATCATAATCTACATCAATTCTATTCCCAGAATTTTGTTTGACAAACAAATTCTATCTATTATTATGATCGCTTCAGACATGGCAGATTTTCCTTTCGACAGAATATTTCTATGGTAAATGATTTGATTTGATAATGACGATATTAATATCAGTAACATGTAAAGGATCTAGAGATGTAGATGATACAGAGCATTTCCACAGCTCGACATCCAATACTCTTGTGCGTAATTTGCTATTCCAACCACACCAGCTCCTCGAAATTATTACCTTATTCTCAAGCTGGAGAGGTTTTCTGAGAGGTAGAAGTGAAATTCCTTAGAGTATTGAATTTCGAGTTTCAGAAAAACACCACACCAACTACATACATCAAGTGTCTAGGGATTAAGAACATTTTTAGCTCTAAAAAAAATCTGTCTAAATCAAATCTAATCTTCTGGATTGGTCTCCTACCTAATTCCCCATGCCTGTATTAGTGACTTATCACCACATTTTGAATAAATTATGAATAAATTCAGTTTTTGTAAAATATATTCTTGATTGCGATCTTCTAAAATTGATCCCTAGACACTTTTGATGTGTGTACATCAATGTATACATGTGTGAACCTATGTATGTATTAGAGAAGTATTGTCAACCAATTTCAACAGACTTAAAACCTTGTTGTGTTACACACTAAACTCTAAACAGAAATATTGAAATGACACAATACAATGTTACATGGGTATCTAAAAGTCAAAGATCACGGTCAATTATTGTTTTTGTAAACATAACTATGCTAATAAGCTGTTTACCTTATAAACAATATACATTATTAATTAGTACCTACCTACCTGATCTTAGATTCTGTAGATAACAGTTTGTGTTCTACACATATTGATGGTTCAAATTAAAAATGTCAGTAGTGCAATTTTAGGGATATGTACTTTTCTACACCGTTAGATTGGCAATGTTAAGATCTATAAACTTATATGTAATATTACATCACATAAAGATACCAAAGACTATAAACTGTTGTACATTTGAAGTATGTACCACAAATAGTATAGTTTTAATATCCAAAACTAACTTCTATCTACTATCCTGAACATGTTTAGTTTTGTAGATCCGACTTTCTTAATAGGGACCATTGATATGTCTATTATAAATTATATTGTATAGTACAATTTTATGAGCAACATCCTACTTTACATAGTACTTGGGTTGCCTTAATAGTTTCTCAATGTAGACCATGTGCTTTGGTACTAAGTTACTATGATACTACACAGGTTTTTTTTTAAACTTGAAACAAGGAGGGATTAACATGTGACATATGTGAGAAGTAAAAAATATATATTCATGAGTTCCAGTCTTAGGGTGTTAGACCAGATTCTTGGCCGACTGTACATAAATAGGTATTTACGTTGGACTACACAGTGAGGTCGCGACATCGTTAGATTCTCGCACGGAACCTGCTTATGTCGGTTTTCTAAAAAAACGTGGTTAGCCTTGACAATAATACTCACCTTTGGCACATAACAGTAGAGTAGCTTATGAGACTCGTCAATCAGGATATGCTCCAACATACTCGGCGGCAATGTGTCGAGCGTGTAATTCGGTGGAAACCGACGGCATGTCTCTTGTATCAGTTCTTGTCGTGCCAAGTTCAGGGACTGGGTCAATTCTAATGAATGCCAGTTTGTTTCCTCAACGCTGTTCACTGAATAGACAACCTCGTTCACGTGCCCGTAAACACACAGTAACACTAACACAACGAACACCAGCGTTCCGTACGATGTACGCATTTTAACTAGCGTTTGCAAGTTTTTAACTTTCTTCATAACATAAATATCGTGTTTCCAACTTTTTTATTAGGGCACTAAATAATGGGGACAACTGTAAAATATGCGTGCGCTGCTCACGTACATTTAGGTGATATTCATTGCTTTTAATTAAGCTAGCTCTTTATGTTATAACTTTTTTGTATTTCATTTTCGAAAATACACAAAATGTGAACACCACACACGCAGGTCTTCTGACAGCTCACTAAATACTACTTTTTTTTTAACTTTTGTATTACGCACTGACTCATTCACTACTCATGAATGCAAGAGTGAAATAGATTGAATGGCGGAGAATGATGAATAAGACATGATACGAGTGTTGCCAGTGTTGCGAAAAATAAATGAGATAGGTAAATTAACTATTTTTTATTTACTTAATAAAAAGAATAGACTAATTACATTTTTTTACAATTAATACGATGAACATTTTATGGCTCACTTATTAAACAATAATTACAGATAGGAACCAAGTAATTTACACATAGCGAAGCGTTTAATATCTAGTTTCACCTTTCTCTGGAACTGTGGTCTGAAATAACAAATAAAATCCAATAAACGTAGGTTCCTTGGCCCATCTATCTTAACTTGAAGTACCTACCTACTTAATTAGAAAATAATTGATTTCACCTATGCAAAACTTATTTGTCCGTTTTCTTCTTTAGTTGCCTTTGTAGTCATCAGTCTCTTATAAGCAGTAAAAAAATATGTAGCGATGGGGTAAGTTGGAACTCATCCCAAACACAACCGACCTAAACATCAAGTGGCGGTATTATTTATATCGGGCAGGCTTGGCTCAGAGTGCCATGGCCATTGCGAATCTAGTCATGTTTGGTCTGAGTGTATTTAGGTATCAGCGTCAAGGACGGACCGAGCGAAACACATCAAGTATATTTTAATTTTGCTTTGTAACACATTACTCCATAGATCAAAGTATCAAACACTTTGATGTATGTAAGTATCAAAATCAGGAACCTCAGAAATGCCAAGTTTGTAACTCAGTCGATCGTTGACTACTAATTGGAAACGTCATTTAAAACTTAAAAAACTTACGCGAAGGTGCTGAATGTAACAAACTTGGTGATACTGGCGAATGAAAGCAAACGCTTCTTCCGCAATAGCTAGATTCTGCTTATACTGCCAAGCCAACACTGCCAAACACGCCCAAAGCGTTTCGTCGTTGACGGTTCGGCACAACTGCAAGACATTGTTACGGTAAATACCTCCTTAGGTAAATATCAGCCTGTCAAAATTAGGGATATACCTATTACCACGAATTACGGACAAACATCGAGGACTATACGGCTTATTCCGAATATCAACCTTAAAAAATCCACCCTGTTTTCCTACTATCCACCATGAGGCTGTAGGAAAACAGGCGTCCAAGAATTCACCTCGTCACATAAATTTTCTATTGTATTGGGGTACTGGGGTACATTTTCGAAGCCATCTTTCAGTTCTCATAACTTACGTTAGGTAGGTACACATCTGTACTTACAGTCAAAATACATTAGTGCAATTTACCCTTTGAGCTGTACCTAGGTACATTATAACTTCAAATAAGTTTGTACCTGTAAGGCGTCTTGCCACATGTTTGCAGCAACATGTTTCAGTAATTTCTCCGGGAAAGGTACTAATGATACATGCAGCAGCGAGCCATTGCCTCTGTAAATGTGAGCGATTCCGTCTTCAACACCCAATATGTTTGGATTACGACCAAGATCTCTGTAAAATAATTTATTACTTAAACGTATGTACATACCCTGTTACATGTTTGTCTCACAAAGAGAGACATAGGTACCATAGATAACTTGCGTGGTAAAAAGGAACCAATCACAGAAAGGGGTCGACCTTATTGATGGAAATACAGTAATTGGCAATAAGAACAATGAGACCCACCCACAGGGAGGCATTTTTTACTGTGACACTCACACTATTTCCTTTGTAACTGTGGTTAGAGCTAGCCAATCCGACTGTTTTGAAGCTCGTGGACAACACCAAGCTACCACAGAGTTTGCACGAAGGCCCACTAGGAGCTCGGTTTCAGAGCTCCACGTTATACTTAGAACTTGAGTTCCTGTAAAAATAATATAAAATTATAGCGGGTAACAACGATTTATGTACCTATGTACTCAACTTAGTACTGGTTCACGTATTAGTTATTATTCATAGGAGAAATACTGCTAAAAATGTGTTTAATAAGTATCTAACTAAATCTTATTATAAAAGCGTCTGTGGTCCAGTTGGTCGGATACTTGACTTGTAACCGGGAGGTCCCGGGTTCGAGTCCGGCTACTGGACGTGTACCAATG
>SJJU01009090.1:0-11536 GCA_012932125.1 Conopomorpha cramerella | reverse complement strand
CAGTCGACCGCACAACATGGGAGAATATAGGTGCGGGTTAGTATTATTAAAAAGTACAATACAAAACAATAGGTACAGGGTGTAGTTGGTACAAATCCAACTTAATTTAAATTAATACAACAAAAAATATAGATACATATAACAATGATACACGTATAGATACTATTATGTAGGTACAGATATACATATACACACATATATATAATTATATATACACATACACATACATATATACATACAAACGATACTATGAATAATGTTTTATTAACACAGGAAGTAACATCAAAACAGAGATCACGACCGTACCTAATATACACCTATGTATGTGAACAAAGCAAATTAATTATTTATTTGATTCTCACCTGGTGCGAATATTCCTCCGTCTCCAGTAACTTCGCGAATGAACCGGTGCAAGTCGTCCTTCTCTAAACACGTCTTCAGCACGTACTCCAGATCGACGGGATTACCGCACACTGAGACGAAGTAAACAAAGATACCTTGTCTTAGAGCCTTTATTACAGTGTACTCCAAGAAGGGACTATATTTTAACACTTTCAGGACAACATAAATACGTATGTACATAAATTTCCCAACTGTCGCTCAGAGGGTGGGCAGAGATTACAGATCTCCATTTGTGACCGTCCTGACATACCCCTTTCATACATCTTTTTATACAGGAACTCCTGTTCCGAGTACTTTTCTCGCCACCTTCTGCCAGGACATCGCCAATCTGGTCGATGTTATTTCTTCTGGGGTGACCTCTACACACCCGGCCCCACCCACCTATGTAATTTAATCGACATTCGTTAATCCACTTTCATCCATCCTTTCAGGACAAGATCTCGCCTGTGTATACGCGAGATGTCCCGTCTCGAGTGTCCACGAAAGTGTTAATAATAGATGTGTAACCGTTCTTAAAATTCTGATTTTTACAGCAAACACAGTAAATTACACTAAAATTTATGTTGAAAGACCGCACGAGTTGCTATTCTTAGAAAATATATTATATATGTAGGAACTTGAACCATAGGCCATGCTTATAAATCATGCAAAAAGGATGTAATATCTGCCGTAATATAATACGATCAATTTATGATGATTGGAACATCTTTGCCATTATAGACACTCGACAACTACTTTGTATTGTTATGCAAGTATACTTTATAGCGTGAAGTTATGATGTGTGTGGATAAAATCGAGCAGGGAAAATATCAAAACAGAAATTCTTCGGAGTATCTCCTAGAAAATATTCTTATTTATTATCCTAACTTGAATTAGAAATTAATTCAATCACGACTATAAATTAATTATATACCTGATAGATAAGGAATTGAGAGTCCAACGTCGGGTGTCATAACTGCACTATTTAAAATTTTGTAAGTCCTAAGTGTAGTCAAATATACCTAATCATTGCAGTGTAATGTTCAGTTTCACTGTATTACTATAACTACCTACCTAAGCTTAATTACCTTCAGGGATCCAAGACAAGGCTAAGCCACCCCGGGATTTAGTTCAATCTCTCAGACATTGAATGAGCTCTGGTCTTTTATGAATACCACTGTAGATTCTAACTCTAACAGCAGTCTTACCAGTGTGCCCAGCAGTTCCGGGCAAAAGAATAGAACTGGCGTTATCCCTTGCCAATCGTGAAAGGGCGTGGGCTGTGGCGCGAGGAAGCGCCGCGAGCCCACAATAATACAGCCCCAGAGATGCGACGGCAGTACCGTGGTTGCCCTAGTACCGCCGTATCACATCGCGAGCTAGGGTTGCGTTCATGGCCCCCATGCTAGGGATGATCCCGGAAATAACGCGGGAGCGGTCACGGTCTCAAATAATCCTGCCGCTGTCCCCGTTTGTGGTGGTGTATGTATAACGGATATATCCTCGATACATGATAGATATGAGTCTTCGATGAGAAAGAGGGTGATACAACTTTGTACATCTTCATTTATCACGGTCCTGACATATCCCCTTCTCCTCACCAACAATAGCATTACAGAATATTTACCGCAGTAGAAGATGTGCCCCAGCCAGCCTCTAAGCCAGCCGTTTTCAGCTTCTGTTGCTTCAACGCTATACCTTTGAAGCGCTATCATGATTTCTGAAACAATGTTTAGGTATTATTTAAGAGAGCGTCTGTGGTCCAGTCGGTCATATACTTGACTTGGGATCGGGAGGTTGCGGATTCGAGACCGGCTGCAAGACGTGTATAAATAGGACTCTTTTTCCCGTGGTTTTATAATGTTTAGGTATTAATTAAGAGAGCGTCTGTGGTCCAGTGGTCATATACTTGACTTGGGAGGTTGCGGATTCGAGACCGGCTGCAAGACGTGTATAAATAGGACTCTTTTTCCCGCACACCACAAGGTGTGTGAGCCCTATAACAGCGATGGGGTTAAAAACGCTTGGTGAACTGTGGACATTTGCTAACCCCTGCCTACTCCGCTTTAAAATTAAAAGGCGTGAAGTGTGTTTTTATTTCAATTCTATTGTTTATTACGTTTAAAATGATGTCGACGATCGTTCCATTTAAGTCTTTAATCCCATTAAGATTAGGTGATTTAATTCAAGCTAGTGCCCAAATCTCACCAACTGTATCAGCATATACAAATACTGACATACATAAATTCACGACACACACGACACAAAATTATGTTTAGAAAAAAGAATTGCAAAAAAATATTTTAAAGAAAAAAGTTCCTGCGCAAATTTAGGAATATAGGAATTATAGCCTAGAATAAAGTAACTTTGTAATGGTAAAATAATGTTTAAAATCAATTATGTAGAGAGATCATCTCCCAAACGAATGAACTTTACCTATTCGCCTATTCGTCTATTCGAGATTCGATGCTGCGATTATTTTATTAATTACTAATCTTCCCGACAGACGTAGTCCAGTCTTAATTATGAATATTAATTTTGAATTATATTATAATTTCTCGTTCAATTTTCTTCTTTCATCCATCACCATCTTCTGATATTAATAAGTACAACAAAAAGGAATTAGACAAAAAGGCTTTCTCGAGTTTCGGGCTTAGTAACACATAATTTAACCTTTAGGGTCTTACTAATAGTCGCGGCATAACTATTTCCCAGTTACACCACGCTCAACTTATCTGGACAGTTGTATTTTTAAATACGGAATAACCAGTTTCTTTAGAACTGTTACAACATAGGTTTAAACTACACCGAGTATAACTAATAAGGGTGAGGAAGAAAGAAAGAAATAATATTTTGACCACAAGATTAAACAAGACAAAATATAACACAAAAAGCAAATTACAAACTAAAAGACAAAAATGTGTAGCCCGTTTAATGTGCTTTTGCGGAAGTCAAATGGCATCTGGCTCAGCGTGTGCTGGGGCTCGCGGCCGCAGCGCTGATTTTCAGCCAGTGCCAGAAGTGACGCACAGGTCTAAAATGGAGTTAATGTATATTTTTTTTATGTAATAGTAATAACCGTCTCCGTTACGTCTTTGTTAAATATGTATTGTGTGTGAATGTCTAAAGATGACCCCCGAAGAAAGTGTGACTTCACTGATAAAACAAAGCGATAGGACCAAGTTGATGGTAATAAATTACTAGATATGAATGAGACATACCAAATTGACATATCATTTTACTAGTCAACACGCCGCGATTTCACTCGTGTAGTTTCAATTATAACTTGTGTAATGCGTTTCAAACAAAAATTCTTTCAGTATTTATAAGTTCAACACTTTCTTAGCAAAGGCCTTTATTAAGTTTCAAATTTCAGGTCTCTGCTTTCAGAGTCTTCGTCAGGAAGAGTACTGTACCTACAGATTGTAACCCTCTTACAAATAACAAAAGTAACCTCAAGCCTCAATGTGAAACTAGTTATTAAGTATATGTATTTATGCGAGCGTAGGGGCAAAGGACCTATTCGGAATACTAAAAGGAGTGATTGCTTATCGCCGATACCCTACAGGCCAATAGACATTGTATTTAACGTTATTATTTAGTAGTTGTACACTTAAACTGAAGCGAGATATAATTTACGTCAGTAAACCTATGAATCTTCATATCAAAATACACCTAACTGACAATAGGTAAGCTTATTCTAAAGTCTAAGTAGTCCCAAAGATCTAAATGTTTACGTACCCCGTTTCAAGTTAAGGACTTAATATGATTCAGAGCTCTAGGAAATTTTTAGTGGAGGTTACATAACCTCAAGTAGCCTACACTAAAAATAGTTTTACCGCGTAAATTAATAAGTAGATGCATATTTGTAAGCCACAAAGTATGTATAACGTACCTGAGATAAATAAACGGTTTGTGAACGCATAGACAAAGTGGTCAGGACTCCTGCCTCTAGAACAACGGTATTCAACTGGCACCCATTGTAGGATATCCTAGTTTTCGGTTAAGTGATCGTTGTTTAAAGTCCTGGGTAATATTGTAAACAATATGATAAACTTTTATTAATGTGTAAGAAAATAAACCCTTTCTTCTAATGCTAATTATATTACATTCAAATGAATTTCTTATAGGAGTACTTTAACTTTATACAAAAATAGATAATTATTGTGGGTGAACCCTATAACGGCAATGGGCTCACCCATAGGGGGTGAGCCCACGTTGGGTTAAATACGTTTGGTGAACCGGGAGCATTTGCTTAGCAAGAGCATCTGCCTACCCCACTTTGTACTTAAAAGGCGTGAAGTGTTTAAGTAAGATAATTTTTTAAATTAGCTTCCATTGATCAGTTGTTTTTTTCTATCTGTTGGACGTTTTTACTCCGTACGAGATCAATTTTTTTCCAATCTTATTATCAAAACATCCGAGTAAGATTTTTTTTTTTGTTTCCTTCTTCCCATATAAAGTAAGCAGTTCTTTGTTCTTATAAGTCGACTTACATTCGATTTAAAGCAACTTGTTTAAGTTAAACATGCATGTAGAGCGTTGGTACATTCACTTTTCGTTCATTCGTGTACTTAATCAAAACGAAGGGAAATTAAGTTAAAATAAATTATACGTAAATACTTACCAAGATCATCCACCAGAAGTAATTAATGGAGAAATAAAAAAAAACCTTCAAAGCCATGAAATATTTAAAAGACCCCGGGTGAGATTTATTCTGGTTGTTAATTAGCTGGATTCTGTACTAATTTATAGTACGTATTAATGTATGTACATATTCACATAACAGGGCTGCATATGTATTTCAAGTATTACCGTGCATAAAATCTTTTAAGTAAACCTTTTAATTTGGTCCGTCCAAGTTTGTTATGTTTTTTATTGCCTGGAGGTTCTTCAGAATTAAAAAAATAACGAAATCAATATACATCGTTAAAACACGACGGCTGTCGGGTGCCGCTTGGAAAAAAATATTTCAAAATATAAGAAAGTAATGAAAAAATGTCTAGTGGTGTGGTACCGTGGTGGCGAAAGTTTGTGAGTATGTATATTTGATGGCTCTTCACGTCTAAACGGCCGGACCGATTTGAGTAAAATTCGGTATGGAGTTCAACGACATCCTGTATTAACACATCATTACATAGTGTATAACAAAGTCGCCTCCCAATGTCTGTCCCTATATATCCTTAGATCTTTAAAACTACACAACGGATTTTGATGCGTTTTCTATAATACATAGAGTGATATTTGAGGATGATTTTAATGTATAATAAATGAAATATAATAGCAAAGAAACATTCTTATGAATTTTGTCAAAATAACAAAGTTTAACAAAATAAAAAATGTTTGCCGGGTCAGCTAATAGGTTTATTCCCACTTTTCCCTTCATCAGTTCCTTTTTTGAACAAAAATGTGTAAATTTTCCTTCAGAAAAGGACTGTAAAAGGGGCTACTGGGAATAAATGAGCTAGTAGACTATAATTTATCTCGAAATGTTCACGGGAACGGAAAAAAATGCAGATAACAGCGAGCCCGGTTTAAAAGAAAGATCACCGACTCTATACGTCCGGCAACTTAATGATTGGCTAACTATAAGCTACATTGAATGAAATTGAAATCTTAATTACTCTATACTATTTTCCCTGGTTTATTTTTATGTAATTTTTCTATGGTTGTAATTCGATCCCTTCTACGAAGCGTATACCTATTTGTTATTTTTTTGTTTAATTCTCAGTGAGTAAGCATTTAAACTAAATTACTTGTGTTGCACTTTCTTAAATTAATGTATACATACTAGAAGTTTAAGTCTGTTGTACTCCAATAAACGAAAAATGAAATAAAATAAAATAAAACACCGCCAGGATCTACAGCTAGTACTTACTATAATATCAATTACCTTGTGTATCTCCCATCAAAGCCCTTGCAACGCCTATAATCGGAATCTCATCACTCGGCTTTGTCATCTTCCCCGCTAGGAAGTAGAGACGCCTTCTACTATACTTGAAGACCACAAACCAGCACAGAACGAGAACCAAACACGCTGCGATTAGAATCATTTTCACAAAATCTTATTAAATATGTCGCAAGATTCACACGCACGACTTAACTCTACTGTACTCCGTCAAACAATGCAGCAGCCCTTTATCTCAACAACATATACAATACATGCTTACGCACGCTTAAAACAGTTTTTTTTTCCTTTTACTTATTTCTCTTGCATTATAGTTATGTAGTTTGTTTTACACGCTTACGTTTCAAGGTACTGCTGGTAAAGAGCTGTTGACTGCGTTTAAGTAGGTACTAACTAACTGAATGTACTGAATCATACAATAATCTTAGGTTAGACGTCGAAAGAAAGAAATGGACATAACATTTATTGTATATTTACAGTTACTAATCTTCTATATATCAAATCAAATCAAATCAAATCTTTATTATAATTTGCACTTAAATGCTAAGGGTTAACAATGACCTCCACTGTAGGTAGTCCTGAGTTGTGGGGTCCTTCTATGCTTCACATTGTAGTCTTTTGGTGGCGCAAAAAAAAGAAAGTCGTGTTAGTTACACTGTTTACAACTCAAAGACGGTTGAACTGGTTGGGCTGAAAATTAGTGGGGTTAGAACCAGGCGACGGACATAGAATACGTTTTATCCCGATCCTATGGGACGCAGGTGGGTATAGAGGGTGTTATAGTTTGTATGACATACTCAAACTACGCGAATGAAATCGCGGGGCGTCCACTAGTACTTGTATGTCATTCAATGTATTAAACTAAATTAAAGAAGTTAAACCTTGCTTTTATATAATAAAAAGGTATTAGTTGTAGACAAATAGTTTTTTATACAAATTACAACGATTGGATAAATATGTATTCTAATGTATATTTAGCAAAATTCGTATTAATGAAATTAGACATCATCTAAAGCAGGGTTTCTCAAACTTATCTCAAGCTTATCTTAGGTTTTGGTGGCTGGTTGGATGTCAAGAATTTGCGATTCACAATGAAGTACGCACTTGATTCTAAATCAGAATTTTGATACTCATTCTGTTTGAAATTAAGACCACATTCTCTTCTACAGACAGACTTATTTCATCTTATTTGGGGTTAGGGGTTCGCGATCGTTTTACAACATTATACAAGGGTACTTGGAGAAATAAGTTTGAGCAACTCTGATCTAAAGTATTCCAGAGCACCCTACAAGTCAGCTGGCTAGTATGCCAGCCAGGCGTGCCCGCTGTTGGAGCGGCACGAGTAATAGCAGCATCTCGCACAGAACATGCTGCCGAAGTTCTTACTCTTCTGCATAAAGACCGCGTGAAGAACTTCCACGTCGACGGTAGTTTCTTTAAAATTTCTTTCTACGTGAACAAGATGAACCACAGGTAAACCGAGGGACACATCTAAGCAATGACATGTTTGGTTGTATATCGCAACGTCGGCGAAACTCTGAGTAGTACAGTCGGCCAAGAACTACTACCACCCTAAAGTTGAAACTTATGTGACTGTACTTTTATTAGAACGTTAATTTTTACTTGTAATGTTAATGTGGTAAAGCAGATTATTTATTGACTGTACCTAACGTGCTATAGGATAAAACATTCGTAAGAAGGACTTATATTTTTATTCTTTATTCGGTACTTTGTATTTAATTGTGCTGTTATACTTCGACTGCATTCATGTTTTATTATACACTTACTTATTTTGGTATTAGGTTAATACCTATTTGTTAAGTTTCCAGCATATACATTCTGACATAAAATATGATGTTCATGAAATTAATTGAATCCATGAAAGTATGAAAGAGTTATGTGGCATTTTTGCCTGAATTTTCACGAAAAACTATTTTGCTACCACCTTTCATTGGTTGATGCACTTTAACCCATTAGCACCCACTGTACTCTCAGACTGACAAGTTATTTTAAACTCTACTACTTGGTAATAAACGTCAAAATCAATTAAACAGTTAGTATTCTTCTGGGCGTTTATGGGTTAAGCACATCCCCAATAACATGTTATGTAATTATCTACCACATTCTGTAGGACAGACGTTTCACACAACTTCTAAAAAGGAGGTTTATCAATTCTCCCGTAAAAATGCCTACCTGCATGCTTTTATTGCAGCAATTTCTGTAAGATCAGTAACTATAGGTACTGAAACACATTATAATGAACGGCACAGGTTGTGCTAAAGTGGGGGTCAAAATTTAATGTAAGTGTGTTAGTTATAAAGGTCATACAACTTTGTTTTCAGTTTTTATATGTGTTTGTCGATAACTTCGTCGTTTATGACTTTTTTTGTTGGAGATATCCCAAGGATGGTTCCGTGATAAGAAAACTAGTATCTGGTCAGTAATATCATCACAGAGAAATCAAGGAGAGGGTTCAGGAGATCTTATCTGTATTCTGAGTTTTTACTTTTAAATTTCGCGGATAATTCGCTTTTTTGTGAAAAAGACTAGTACTAGACTAGTACCTACTATTACACCCCAAATCAGAATGAAAAAACTGAAAACAAAGGTATTATATCTTAGATTCGAAATCCATTTTATAGTAGGTACTCATACTGAGTTTAAAAGGACGCCGAGATAAGAAAAAAAATCCATTGCTCGCATTGTCGCCATTGTAAAAGTTGTTCATATTGACGAGCCCAACAACGTTTCTAAGAGTCTTTTTACACTCAGTGTACCTACTTTTCTGTGTAAAGCATGTATAAGCTACAAAATAATACATGTGTATGTTGGGTAGGTACATAATTTAGCGAGAACAAATAAATGAATTAATGTTAGTATGTACGTAAGTATAGAGAATTTACGCTACCAAAAGGTCATCGTTCATGGGGCCATAAGTGCAATGGATGCAGACTTTATAATGTATCTTGTAATTTGCAGTAATGGCTGTTGACCCGTATTTACGAAACCTTATGACGTGTTGTTTGTCTAAGGTTTCTTGCTCTACATATGAATGTACACACCAACGTATTTGACATTCTAGGCCCTTACTCTAGCAAAGCTCGTACGGTGAAGAACAACATCGTGATGAAACCCGCACACCACAAGGTGTGTGAACCCTATAACGGTGATGGGCTCACCCCGTCACGTTTGGTTAAATACGCTTGGTGAATCGTTTGCATTTGCTTAGCAAGTGCCTCTGCCTACCCCTATTTGGGATTATAAGGCGTGAAGTGTATATACCTAGGTACATATGCACATGAAATAAATAAAGCTCGATTAATCAGGTATGAATTGAAATAGAAAAGTTAACGTCCCCAGTTCGAATAAATTTATTTTACTGGCCAGAAAAACTGGGAAGAAACCGTTCTATACAACAGCTCAATTCAACCACAACCTTAGAACCACGGGAATCCGCGTGACATAATATCCCAGACACATTAGCCCTATAGGCCGCGCGCTGTAAGAAGTATATGTAGGTATCTAATCATTAATTAGCAAGTAAAGTAGTAACTTATGTAATTATGTCAGAAAGAATTGGTCAAATCGGTAATATGATATACTAGTGGACGCCCCGCTATTTCATTCGCGTAGTTTAATAGTACCTGCATCCCAAATTTCAAGCGTCTAACTTTACCGGTTTAGATTTTTCATACCAAAGTACTTCCCCGTTAATTCCCGTTCCCGTGGGAATTTCTGGAATTCTTGGTGCACCCCTACTGTACCTATATATCCTTTTATATATTAAGATGATGTTTGTTTGCATAATTAGCTCCTAAAAATTCTTTTTGTGAGCTAATATGCAAACATCATCACTACCATTCACCTCAATACACCTGTCAAATGGGCTTCTTACAGCGCGCTTGTAACAACCTCAGACAAAAACAACTAGACTTACGAACCTGACTTTTGGAACGAAACGAGACGCACGACATGAAGGAGAGAAAGATTAAGAGAAATTATTTTTTGTCTCTTACTGGTATTTTTGGATCCAAACTGTCAAATCGGTAGTAAAAGTGACAATTTGGATCCAGAAGTACATCTAAAGACAGAAGGTGGAACGCGGCTTGCTAGCCTAGTAGTATTTGGTCTGAGATAATTACAAACCGGGTAATAAAACAAAAGGATGGTATTTGCAATTATCCAGTGGATAAATTATGATTTATTTAATATATTCACGTAGACCATACGCATGTACAGTGTTGCCTACTTATCAACAGTATTATATATTAATACAGGCATTATATTGTCACCGAAACGACAAAAAAAGTAACTATTAGGCATAGATTATATACAGAGGACTGAAAATATCCGTGATAAGACTTCTTGTATATAATTTGTAAGCACTATACAATTTACAATCTGATTGAATTAAATGTTCCAAGCTATAATGCGAGCGAACGCTATGAAACAGTGTATATCTCACAATACATTACTTCATTTAAAACATACATATGTACCTATGTTATTATTGATATAACTAAAAAATATCCTCCTCGTCTCTCAAAGGGTAAAATTCATTGAGACCAAATTACATGGGTAATATTAAGATACTTTAGTAACATACAAAATATCAAGTTTCATTTTATACCTTCTGAAATTGAATATGGCACAAATGTCTGGGCACATCACAGAACTTTCCCATTGTCTATAGGACTCTTGGGACAGAATCGAACGTAAAGTTTTCAAACACCTTCATAGATCAAACGTTCCAAATAGAACTTATGGGAGATATATTAAGATTAGTTGTATAGAACTACTGCAACGGGTAACTACTGTGATGTACCCCAAATGTCTGAAGATAAAATATAATGTATGTTAGTCCTGGTCTACAGGAAATTAACTCTTTAAGATTCTATTAGGTACAACATACTTTGTAGGCACTAGAATTATTACTGCGCGAATCGTCCGGAGAGGTCATTGTCCGTAATTATAAGATGATAATTTATAAGGAGATTCGAGTGACTAATTTTGTAGACGCTAAATAATTATTGTTCAATTTCCAAAAGATAAATATTTCGGTAATAGAAGAATGATTATGCTATTATTTTTTTTTAACCAGAAAAACCTTATTTTCGCGTTTAGCCCCAGTAGTTACTTTAAAAGCACGAAGTTCTCGAACAAAAAAGTATTATATTTGCTGTTAAAGAAACAACTAGGGAATAAACTATTTTCCGAATAAGAGTCCTTCTGTCACAGTGCTAAAAA
>SJJU01009089.1:0-12570 GCA_012932125.1 Conopomorpha cramerella | reverse complement strand
GACTCAACACAAAATTAAAACAAATAATTATAATCAGTCAGTCGTTTTTTTCTTAGCAATTGCCTCTACCTACACCGCATTAGGATTAAAAGGCGTGAAGTGTATTTAGTTTTTCTGTAAATATATTTTTGTATTGTGAAGACCCTTTTTTTTAGGATACATCGATTGGTATGACGAGTTCTATGAGGAACTGAACAACAGAGTTGAAATCGCTCAATCAATGAACATGATATTTTTCGGCCCCACGGCTGCGTTCATGAGACTAGACACTGAGACCATCTTACATATCTTGCAGTATATGAAGAAATCTGGAATACCCAATTCAAGGACTTTGTTGGCTTGGGATATGATTACTGGTTTGTTGAACTACCTATGTTAGATTACAAATCTATACAAAGTGCTTTCTGCACTACGAACTGACTTAGCAAGCGTTGTGTTGTCAATATACATTATTATGAACAATGTTTCCTTTCTATTATACGCATGTATTATACATACGTATAAACCTTCCTCAAGAGTCACTCTATCTATTAAAGGAAACCGCATCAAAATCCGTTGCGTGGCTATAAAGATATAACCTGTACTTAATCACATAATGTTATTTTGTGACAAATCATTTACTAATATTATTATTAATCATATACTGTGTGTAAAACGACCCTAAGCAATGATCTTTAAAAATTTCGTTTCCCCGCATTGTCACCATAGTAAAAGTTGTTCATATTGACGAGCCCAAATACGTATCTCGGACCATTGCTCAGTTATATCAGTATAGAGACATACATCTGTATAATACCTGCATATAATAGCAGAAAATCACTGTTAATAATTGATAATAGCAAAACAACGTTTCTCTGGTCAGCTATATTTTTATTAATAAGGGGGTAAGTAACACCAATCTTTCAAATCACCAACCAGAACCAGGACCAATCCCAAAAAATATTTTTTCTAGATGGAAAAACATCAGCTTTCGTCCAAGGCAGAGAGTTGCTGGCCTTTGGTTCCCTTCTAAATGATATTTCCGAGGAGGACCTGTACTACATCAATTTAGCTGACATCTCGGTGACAAAGTACTTCGCTAACTACGAAACGGAATTGGAAGACAGAAAGGTAAGGACACATATTTTTTTTTCGAAAATTCTTAATCTGCATATTTTTTGGTCGAAATAAGACTGGGGTTTTAATACTAGCACTGGTGATCCATAGCAATAATATACATTCCGAGAGTTACTACTCTGTCTGTACCTCTGTTATATTTTCATGATACCGCGGAACGGCTTTCGATATGAAATTTTATTTCTGGAAAATTCTACGGCCCTTCGATAAACGAATGTACGACAGGTCATCGCGGGATCAACCATACACATCAAAAGTGTCTAGGGATCAAGTACATTTTAGAAGATTGCAAGAATATATTTTACCAAAAAATCATTCATAATTTATTAAAAATGTGGTGATAAGTTATTGATACAGGCATGGGCAATTAGGTAGGAGACCAATCCAGATGATTAGATTTGATTTAACTAAATTAGATTTTTTAGAGCTAAAAATGTTCTTGACACTTTTAATGTGTGTATTACAAACTTCTTTAAATTTGCAGCTTGGCGTATTAGCGTCCTCGTACACCAGGTACTACGGCAACTTCTGGTACCTAAACAGCACGTCCATCGACTCTCTCGGTTACCTGATCTGCGGCTTCTCCTATCTCACCCTTCAATCGATACCACCTTTTGTGCTCAAAGACGTTCACGTCAAGACTTTCAATAAGATGTCGAAATGTAACGCTTTGCAAGCTCAAGTACGTACCTATTTATTTCTTGTCCTAGGAGTTCTGTACTGGTAGGAGACTAAGGCCTATATTATGTGGGCCCGTTGGTGTAGTGGTCAGAATGTCTGCCTCTATTCCAGGTTTGATTCCCACCGCTGACAGGTAACTTGGTGATGAACTTCCAAGTACTTGTTCAACGTGTCTGGGTGATTTATTTATATATGTATGTATGAAAAAATATTACAAGTAGGTAAGTATTATTTCCATGTCTGATTTCCATAATACAAATGCTTTAGCTACTTAAACTGGGATGAAGGCAATTGTGTGTTGTAGTTAAATATTTATTTTATTCATGCATGAGGCGTACTTTTCTCCTTTTGACACTTTCACTTAGAGTCAGACAAAACATAAACTAACCTAAGTAATGCTTACTGGAATAGGAGCCTAAATATGCTAGTTGGTTTTTTTTACCATTATTTTGACTTCAGCAAGAAATGTTCTTCAAGTGCCTATTTCCCTATATAATTAATTATGAAATTATCATAACTGTAAAATAATCTCAGCATATTATCTAAGGCTAACACTATCCATTTGAGATTTCTGAGGAATTTAAGATAACGAAATAAGTATATTTGTCTCTGTCACGCATAGCACAGGGTCGTAACTATCCTACGGCCCTAACACGCTCCAAGAAAGAAGTGACAAGACATTTTCTTCGTATTATTGTATTAATACATACTTTTCTTCAGACATTGTACAAGATTGCGACGCATCGCAACGCGTATGACGAACCTTATAGATGGACGTCGTATGAAGTAGCGAGGCTTGGTCTGCTTTTAATACGTAAGTACATCATACAAGCGTCTGTGGTCCAGTTGGTCGGATACCATCGGGGTCGTAAGAGACGACCGAGGGAGCTCTCCAGAGAACGGGCAACAGCGCTCTCTGTGAGTTAAACCACAACACCACTGCGATCGCCAACTCGCCTGCCAAGCGTGACGATTACTGGCATTTCACCCCAAATGACGGATCTCATTGGGGGAGGCCCTCGTACAGCAGTGGACGTTATGTGGCTGATGATGATGAAGGGTCTTGATGTTCTACAATAAAGGTCTAGTTTTAACTTAGAAGTCATTTGTGACTTTTGCTGACGGAAAATTTAAAAAAAAATCTTTTTTTTTTTGCCTAGGAAGGTAGGTGACATTATGTATTGGGAGGGATTTTTTTTTCGTTTCCTCGCATTGTCGCCGTAGTAAAAGTTGTTTTGGCGACCACAACAACGCTTTTAGGGCCATTGTTCGGAGTCCATTTACGCGTACCTTCGGGTGAAAATTTTGTATAAAGGCAATAAACGTTTCCGAGCCTGACTGATAAAAAAACTGTTACTTACACAAAGGTTAATACAGGTCTACTGTAACCGATTATTCTTTGTTTGACATACAACTGACAGACAAGACAAGTTGAGCATTGTATGTCTTTGGATTAGTCGTTCCGCCATTATTATTAAGACCCTTTGTATAATCATCGATTAGTTAACTATAAGCCTTGATAATTTGAAAAGTTTTTCCTGGTTTTATTTCCAGTAAGACAAATTAATTCGAACCGTTTTCTTTTGTTTTTGAACTGTCAACATTAAATCGTAAATTACTTTTATCAAGTTTTATGTTATGCTACGTATGATGATGAAATAAATATTTTTTTCACTTTGACATCGTTGTCTTTTCAGATATACCAGGAAAAGACGTTGACGCAATACAATTGGAGGCGATATCTGCTATAAGACCTGAAGTGATCTCTCAAATGGACCAGAACAAGGTGAAACAGTTCTCCAATCAACAGGTGATGAGGATGGACACCAAAACCAGGAGGATCTTCATCATAAGGATGCAGCTCAGGGCCGGCATCGACATGGATCAGTTCCAAAGCTACGGAACTGCAAGTGATGGAATGCCGTGTACATTATTCATCCCTGTAATTTGGAATTTTGTGTTGATGTTTTCTTAACTACGATATTAATAATTTAGAATGTCTTAAAGTTTCTTCTCGAGATTCAAGTTTGTTTTTGTTTATGAACCTCGCCTGTGAACCTTATGAGCCTGTGGTGACGGCGAATAGAATACATGTGTTTCCACCCCCGCCCTTTCCCCTCGTGGGGGTGTAAGAGGCGACCAAGGGTACTCTCCAGAGGACGCGCAGCAGCGCTCTCTGTGAGTTAAACCACAACACCATTGCGATCGCCAACCCGCCCGCCAAGCGTGATAATTATTGGCAATTCCCCACTAAATTATTATGGAAATCACTGTGGGAGGCCCCGTCCGGCAGTAGACGTCATGCACTTCAAATGGTGAATGATGTTCTATTCTATTATTCCTAAAAATATTTTATACATACGAAAATGCAATACGATAACGAATATACTCCAAGCAATAAAAATAAGCAACAAGCGTTTCGCCTTTAAACGAGGCATCCTCTTGCACCACCATGGATTTCCGCGCAAAGGTACTTCTGATTCATTTCAAAACTTGAAATGAATAGGGGGTGAATAAGTACCTACTGAACAAGTGTGCTCCATCGTAAACCACATCGCTGCTTAACATCAGGCAGGATGGTGGGCAAACGCTTGTTCATTGTGATAAAAAAAGACATATTTTTATCTCAAAATGTCCCCACAAGTTATCGCGGGGGCAATAAAACCGGGGGCACAGCTATACAATTAAAATACATATATTATATTTATCTAGAAAGGGTATTTCAATGCACTTTAAGCTATGCACATTCCGTGATACGATAATTTGCACGTATCTAATGTGACCTGAGTTTGAACAGTTGAAACTGTCTCACGACCCAAACATCTAGCTCCGCGATCACAGTGTAAACTCAATCGACTCTGACACTAAAACATAAATCATGTCACAAGCGACCTACTGCATGGCGTAGGCCGTCTCAACTTGAAATTACTGGATGCTTCGTGAAATGTCATCGGACCTTCTCTGTAATAGGTAACGAGTTATTTTGCATTATATGCAAATTCGATGGCAATCGTTACATTTTCTAGGGTATGTGGATTGTTTTGCAACCTGCTATTTCTGTGCGTGGATTTCTGCAAATTAATATTGGTATATTGATTTAAAAAAATTGGGAAGCATCCCAAAAATTACAGTACTGTCCGAAATGGAAAGTGTTGTATAGCAAATTTTACTGTATAAAACATTAATTTTATAAAACTTTTGCTTTAGCATGACAGCTTTTTTATCTTGTTCATCTATCCTTCTCTGGTGACTGGTGACGAAATTAGAGAGATACAAGTTTTGTTCAGAATTTTTTTATAATATTAACTTTTCCGTCATTTGGGGTGAAATGCCAATAATCGCCTAGGGGGGTTGGCGATCGCAATGGTGTTGTGGTTTAACGGGGGAGGCCCTCGTCCAACAGTGGACGTTATGTGGCTGATGATGATGATACTTAGAACTTTTCTTCTAAATTGAACGTCTAGATTTCTTACGTAAAAAAATGTAACATATTTTTTTTATTACTTTTGGATTCAAATTAGGATGGAAGAGGCTATGCCCTTCGGGAAAAAACGCTGTGGATTTGTGTTTGGCTGCCCTTCAGCAGTATACCAATTATTATCTGTCTTCATGAAATATGATCACAAGCATCATTGAATAATACTTCTGCCAGCCATCTTGCGGATATCATCAGTCCACCTTGCCTGAGAGCGTTCTATACTCGAGAACTCGTTTACTCCAAGGGTCATCGCCGGCACAATATGACAGGCCCACTGGCCCGGCAGAAGCTGGATGAGAGAAACCGAAAACCAATCACAGTGTTGTGCAATTGGAGAGGCCTATATCCAGCAGGCCTATAGCAAGTGTAATCATCATCAGCCCATACTTGTCCACTGCTGGACATAGGCCTCTGCAATTGCACGCCACTGTGATCTGTTTTCGGCTTCTCGCATCCAGCTTCTGCCAGCCATCGTGCGTATATCATCAGTCCACCTTGCCTGAGGGCGTCCTACACTCCGTTCGCCGAGACGCGGTCTCCACTCGAGAACTCGTTTGCCCCAACGGTCATCGGTTCTACGGCTAATATGGCCGGCCCGCTGCCACTTCAGCTTGCTAAAACGATGAGCTATGTCGATGACTTTGGTTCTCTGTCCTCCAAATGAGCAAGTGTAATGTACTATTGAAACATGTATGTCGGTAAATGCCAAATTAGCTTGTCGCCATCGACCGCATGTACAAAGCAACGCTGGTTAGTATTTAAGGAAATTAACTTTCAAATAGCTCTACATCAGCTCTGTACCTACTATTAAATTGTTTTGAAATTCAAAGAGCAACGAATAACTATTGTAGAACAACACTAGATATTAACATCGACAATTATTAAGCCGTCTTAAAACGTTTCCAATAATACTTTTTAATATATTATCCTTTTTTTTAAACGTGAGTTTACTTCTAAAGAATATTGTGATGAAATGTGCATGATGCAATTTGGTATGAACCATAGAACGGCCATGGGCTCACCTCCCATTAATGTCGGGTTATATATGCTTGGTGAACTGGGTATTTGCTTAGCAAATGTATCTTGCATACCGCGCTTTATTACTACAACCATAAGCTTTTTATTACATATTAATTTTTAATCCTCCACTGAACGGTTGGTAATAATTAGGTAGTGTTAAAACGTTTTCACGTTAACGTTTTAACGATTTTGTAGTCAATCATATTTTAATTTTCAATATTAATGGATTAAACTATCGTGTGTTTCTTAACTTACAATTAATTTGTAGATGGTTAAATTTGAATCGTCCAAAGCTGAACATATGTCTGCTTTATTGAACATAACTGTGTCAATGAGGAGATATCGCTACGAGTCACGCAATTTAGAAACAAAATATTCTATTCAACATATTAATGAAATATTGTATTGCCAAATATTATATTGCATTTCAACGCGTGTGTAACTCTTATGCGAACTGTCAATGATGCCGAGCCGAACACTAATACAATAGCTATTCATATATAAGAAATTTAAGTTCGTATACTTTTGTGATTTTTTATTATCGTACATACTGTAATGAGCGGTCTTAAATGTTTTCAAATTTTGGCTCAAGTGATGATATTGCAACGGTCTATTGACGGTGCAAAATGTATAATTGTATACCGTAGTTAGTTGCAAAAGTCTGGCTGGTGGAATTTCTCAAGCGAGCGGGTGAGGATGCTCAGGCGCAGGTCGTTGCGTCATTCCATGCACCATCGCCAAATGTCAGGTTGCTGGGAACCGACAACCCCGAGTGCCATTGTCTATTCACTGATAGATATCTTTTATTTATTAACTTTTTAACACGTTCAAAAGTTTTACACGCCGATTTAATAAACATTCTGTAACTGAGCCATGAATGTGCGCACGCGCTTGTTTAAGTGAGACCAGTTCATTTTGGTTCACTACACTTAGGTTTTACTAACATCTATCAATGTACAAATGACTGATTACTTTTATTCGCTCGGTGATTCAAGGTATAATATTGTTTTCATAACCATTATTTTGCTTTTTAGACTCTATTGTTGCTTGCTAAAGTTCTATATTCCTCATTCATAATTTGCGTCAGTGTCATCATAGCAGAAATCTTTTGGAAATTATATTTTATTTCACATTTTGACAGCGATAAAGTAGGTTGGCATGTCACAAGTTAAGTCAGGGAAGACAAACGCAAGCCTATGCTAATATTTTCTATTAAGGGACATAATCTGCGTATGCGTTTTACTAATATCTATATATATATTTTTACTAATATATATGTATGGGCTGATGATGATGATGATGATGATATGTATAGTTGAATATATACGTCAAAATTACACTAGCTTCCCAGAGGGATAGGACAACAACTTTCCACTTATCATTGCTCTGGGATGATTTTTAATGTATGAAAGAGATGGGCAATCTCTCTGTCTTTGGATACAATCCTGTCTCACAATCTCAAAGTGGGTCTGTAAGGCCAAGGGTGTAGAAAGACGCATTGGTTCATCGCGGTTCTTGTGGAAAACTTGACTAACAATTTCAACTGTGAAATTGTGTAATGGTGCTTTCATCCATAAACACGGTGACATCTTAAAGGTCACAAAATAGAAATTAGTTCAGCTCATCCTACTTTGAAACTCCGCTCATGTGCAAGTCTGCTCAAGTTACATATTTGTCTCACTCTAATCGTGTTTGAGTGAAAGAGACCACGACACACTTGGTTACTGATTAACGTTTCAAAATACGGGCCCAAGTCAGCTGTGTGAAATGACGAAACTGTATGACCTTCGCACCTGTCTTCTCTGATGTTACACCATTTAGAAAAAAAAAACAACTTCAAGAAAACAAAATCGTCATTCGCTTGATACGCATTGTTAGCGAAATGAGTCTGTTTATTGCAACAATTATAATGGGAAATTTTCCGGGCCCTTGATTTTTTAGTTTTCGTTAGTGAATACAGATGGCGCTAGTTGAGCGACACCATTTATTTTTTTAATGGATATATTATACTTAGAAACTCGATTCAATTGAGCCAACCATAATACTACCGATAAAAAATCGAGTGTCGAAACTGGATTATCAAATTGTCTCCTCCGACGTCACAAAAGACGCCATATTTTAAACACTACTATTATAAAAGTCAAAATCAATAGACGATGTTAAGATGTGGTGTTTTGTGGTTCATTTTTTGTAAAAAAAAAGATTGCAGGAAAAAAGCTCCGATCCGTAAGCTGTACAGAAATTCAGTCGGTGCTGATGTCGGGAGTTGCTTATTGGCGGCCGCTGGTTAAAAACCAGTTTTATTTTTGTTCACTCCGTTTATTAGGAATAGTCCGTGTTTATTTAAGAAAAAGGGACCTATTTAAAACTTAACTATTTAAAGCCATAAGGTACAATTAATCGTTTTACGTCCCAGACCGATGTATTTTATGAACTTAGAATGATAGAAAGTGCCATAAAATCTAGTGCCATAGCATCTTGTATTACGAGATCTTTCTATATTTTACAGAGTGTATTTTTTTAATTTAACCAACTTTTTCAGAAAAATATAGCCAGTAACTGCTACTTTTCCTACCTTAAAAGGCATTTATAAGTAATAAAATATTTACGATAAAACAAAATATATTAGCTCGCTAGAAAAACGAAGTAATTCCATCTGATTCGAAACGCTACAATTACCTTTTACGCGTTTCAATATATGTATGTATAATGTATAAAATACTGCGCTGTGAAATTCGCTTTATTACTGTCCATAACCTCTTACAAATAGAACATTCTAAAGAAATCGGCTCAGACAAACGTTTGCTCTGTATATTTGCAAATGGCCGCCGATTCAACATGGCGGCGCGGGAACGCGTCACGATTTTGCGCGGGAAAGTGATCACACACATTGACTAGAACTGGATGTCTCACAGCGGTACAGTTAGTGCCATCAGTTATGGCAGGCTCTGAGCAAAATGATGGATTAATCATAGGTTTGCTCTCTGGATGATTATGGTTACTGTTGCTTGGTGAACGATTAAACTGTGATGTCACAGTCACTTATGTGGTGGTGGAGAAACTTGAAACTTTGGCTTAGTATTTAAACTTAACGTAACGTACGTAAGCCAATGAAATATAAAATTGCTAACACGCCATTAGAGAGTAGGCAGTACGTTAGTACATTCCAGTGACACAATTTGTTTTTCCTGAAACTTCTTTGTGTCATTTCAATTCTTTTTTTTCTATCCATGTTATAGTCCCTTCTTTTTTTTATATACGTAACCTGTATTCCCAAAAAAAGGTCAACAATCAAATGATACCTATATCTACATGGCAACAAAACTGGCCGGCGAGACTTTTCAAAAAGAAAATAAACACACTTACCGATAAGCGTGCACGTGTACTGGACATCCAGTCAGCGGGTTGTAGAGCAGAAGAACACACGCCACTGCATCGCCCTGCACTGCTGCGCATGTGATACTGCTGTGCGGTATGAAGTGCTTAATCGTTTGCTGCTTGCCCTTCGTCGTGACATTCTGGACGATTTTCAGGCCTTTGTGGGACACCTGGCGATTAGAAAACGATAGGATTAGTTCCAGGTTTTTGTTGGATAGAAGATATTTCAAAGGTGGTCCCATGATATAATACATGTTCCCGGTTCTTCTGGCCAGTAAAAGAAATTAATTCGAACCGGGGACGATTCCTTTTGTTTTTAAAGTCATAAATGACGTTCATCAAGCTTTGTGTTATGCTACTGTATATCTGTATGTTATAGCACTTATAACGATGAAATAATGAAATTTGAGATTTGAGTTTTATGTTGACCAGATAAAACGAACGACTAATACTAGTTGAAGTCGGTTCCTTTTTCTTTCAAATTATACTTACTTGTGATTTACAATTAGGTACAATGACGAAATAGTTTACAGGGCGTAGATAATTTAATTATATTACATCATTTAGTACGGATGTAAGTAATTATGTACAGTCAAATACTGCCGGAGTGAAATACTTCCGGCTAATTTAAAATGGCCGAGTTTTCAATATTTACATAGCGTAAGAAAACATTAAAATATTTATTTTTAACTAGCGTTCCGCCCTGGTTTCGCACGAGTACCTACAATGCAATGCACAAGTGATTCCCTTCTATATGATGCATGTAATAATTACGTAGAATAAATCAACGTCGCTTTACAGCTGTCTGTCCCTATGTATGATAGATTAGATTTTTAAAAATATGCAACGTATTTTGATACGGTCTTTTTTGTAAGTAATAGACAATAATAGTTTTAACTCAATATTGTTTGGACTCGTGACCACGACGCATGCAACTGCGTCGAAACGTCGAGTAAAATAACAAAGGTAAGCTCGAGCTTGTCTTTGGTTATTTTCGCGCCTATACACCCGGTGAACAATATTGAGTTGTAATGTCTGTGCGCGTTTCATTAAAAAATGAAATAATAGTTTTATTCATGAGGTATAATATTCAGTAGAGAAACACTGATAACTAAGCAATGTAAACCTTCCTCTGGAACCACTTGTGTTCCCTGTGGTATGGGGTCCATGCTCTTAATATTGCTTTGTTGGAAGGTACATTGATTTTAGCTATGATTGAGATATAGACACTTGGATATCAAGAACATTTTTAGCTCTAAAAAAAAATCTAATTTATTTAAATCAAATCTAATCTTCTGGATTGGTCTCCTACCCAATTCCCCATGCCTGTATCAATGACTTATCACCACATTTTGAATAAATTATGAATGAATTCAGTTTTTGTAAAATATATTCTTGATTGCAATCTTCTAAAATGTACTTAATCCCTAGTGCCCACTTTTGATGTGTGTATCTAGGACCTTATCGCTCAGGGCAATTTGTTCCAGGTAACCTAGATGTCTTTCATCTGAAGAAGCTGTCAATATGGAGTGATGGTTTATGATGATGAAGCTGTCAAACTCTTTACTAATGTATAACTATCCAAGTGTCTATATTTTACTTGTCTATTTTTTTATTTTACACTTTTGATCTGTGTATATCTTGACCTAAATGTTCCTTCTCCATTCTTGCCCTTCGCTCCTTAATACTAATCCTTTTACAATCGTGCCATTGTCAATTTTCCATGTTGTAATGTACAGTGTGCAATACTGTGTATATTAATTCATTCGACATTACTCCACATACTCGTGGTACTTAAATTCATTATTATATTATGTACAAATAATTTGAATTGCAAAAGCCCTTCTGTCAGTATACAAATGATGTAACAGTGTACACACAAGTTGCTGGTACAAATGAGATTCATTATTGTATTAAAATATTCGGGCACACCTCTCGGTTGTGATTATATTGTTATTTATTATATAACGACAGATAACGGCAGAGCGTCTAAGAACGAGAATCGAGGACCGATTTTCGAGTGAGAAATCGACGTAAACGATTTCTCGTGGAGTTTGTTCGAATCCTGCTTTTCATATCATGGTACTTATTGCTTGGGATCTCATTTCTAACAAAAACATGTATCATCAAAACGTAATAAATAGTTATTTATGCCTCTTTTTTGTAACTTCGTCTTATGGCCTGGATACTTCAAAGTTTGTTCCGGAATCAATTAAGTTAGTACCCATAATCAAGGTAACAAACATTGCGTTGTTATAAAAACGCCAACAAATAGCTTTAAATGTCAGTGCGAAGTGTTTTGAAAAATCGTCCGTTGCTCATAGAATATTTTATTTTTATTTTTAAACACAGTGAAACAAGTTCAGAGAGGTCTATGCATTATCCAGCAGTGGATAAGTATGGGCTGATGATGATGATGAACAAAAGTTTGAGCACCATCCTGCCTGATGTTAAGCAGCGATGTGGCCTACGATGGATGAATGAATTTGTTGATGACAGACTTGAGCATTCACTTATAACAGAACATCGAGCATTAGCCATTTTATTACTTAACGAACTAGACAACGCTAAATTTTTTTATTTTTTTTTCTGGGATATAAGTTTTGCAAGAATGCTCATTACGAGTGAATGCTCAAGTCTATCAGCACATTTAGAGAAATTTCCACATTTTTTTAAGAATTTAGGTAACTCTAGGATATTAATACTATAGACTGAAATGACTGATAGGACTGAAAATGTTACTTATCAAAGTTTTTTCTCCTGCTTCAGACTCCGTCATGTACTTATTTATATAATTATCTACTTGTATACTGCGTGTAAAAGGACTCTAAGCAGCAATTAGAAACTGTTGAGATCGTCAATGTGAACAACTTTTACTATAGCGACAATGCGAGTAC
>SJJU01009086.1:0-10905 GCA_012932125.1 Conopomorpha cramerella | reverse complement strand
TCTCACCATAGTTTCTATTTTCGTCTCGCTTAGAATAGGAATAGAAAAAAAACCTATTTGGATAAGATACTTATAGAATCAAAGCATGTAAAACATTGGTCACGTACCTTACCCCGAGTATAATGCAATAAATAGTGTAGATAATGTCTATTAATATAGCAAATGTGTAATCGTTTGTACAATGGTCGCTGCAAAGGATTTTGTAAACGATTCGGCAATACGGTATACATTTCTGCGTGAGAAGAAACTATGTGAATAGGTATGGATTTTTAAAAAGAAAAAAAAAGAGAGCCCTTAGTTGTAGCCTTTTGTATGTTACGTGTAGCCGGTCTGGAATCCACAAACTCCCAATGGCAGTCTAAGGATGGTATTCAGAGTCTTCGATCCAAGTCTCAGAACTGTCAAAATGCTTTGAAATCTCAATTTACATGAGTGCTGAACACAATTTCCATTCACACTCGAGAATCAGTCTCGAGATTACGGGTCTTGTCTCAGCTGAGACATGAGTGTTGAACACAATTTCCATTTAGACTTGATAATCAGTCTCGAGAGTACGGGTCATGTCTCAGCTGAGACTTAAGCCCCGTAATCGTGTTCCCAGGCCGATCTCAACGTAAGTACCCGATCTCTAGGCAATAAACGCTCTGTTACTACATACTAGTCAATAGACGCTCTGTCACTACGCATTGCTAATGTAATATCTATAATTTCGAAGTAGAAATCACTGTAAAAGTGTCATCAGCGTGATATTGCCTTTGAGAGTTGACCCGAGTGCACCGAGTTACGACTGGGTCGGACATTAGTTCAGAAATAACTCTACCGAATGTTGCCGAGCCGACGACGACTTGGATAAAGTTGGGGGCACAATGGGCGCGACACTTATTATTATTTCGACTAGCATGTTTATTTTTTTCGGTAACATCTAGGCAACCTATGCGGTGGAAGCAATATAATTGCGTGTCTAAGTACGATTTTTCTAGCGAGGTGAAACCTAAATCCGCGTCGTTATAAGAAGTCAAATGTATATGACAGTCGTCAAATCCATATATCTTTGACGGCGTGTTTTCTATACTGTGATTTTTTGGCATGCTGTGAACAATTTATCGTACGAAGGGAAAATTAGATAACGTCAAAATTGACGTCTTAAAACGATGCGAGTATAACTAATCGTCTAAAAATTCCCTGTCCAATCCCAGATCGTTGTAAATGTGCTTTCAAGACAGCAGAACAAAAGCACGGGATTGTAGTTTAGGGACACAACTTCAGGATTCGATTTCAGAGGAGACTTGCATGCCGACAGAGTATTGATACGCAAACCTATTTGAATCGCTGCATCTTGAAGTGCTGACAGTTTACTCTTCAAGATTTGTATAATTGGTGAAATCAATATCATGTAGTCTGCGTAAACCAGGCCGTCTAAAGGTCATGGCAGTCTTCTAGCCTCTTTTACAACTTCCCTCATCACGTCATAAAGCAGAATAATGAACAACAACGGATACATAAGACACCCATGCTTCACAGTCGAATAACTTATTTACCTCAAATGTGCAAGTGTAATCTAGTATCGATCAATTCCTAGATTAGAACTTTTAGGCTGAAAATTAAATTATTTCCACTGTGTCCCCATCCTAATCCCTGTAACGTTTTCATCTAATATGAAGGGCCTTTTGTCGTGCAATATGTTTCACTGTGTACTATCGCGGACACATAATTCTCAACTCGTATCGCTTAAAAAGAACCTGTTAACAATGAAATTTCTATACAACAAAAGTTCAGAATAGTGAAACAACGTTGATAAGTTCAATATACTTGCGAGTCACGTAATTTGATTCACACAAATATTAATTCTGAAGACAGCGAGCGAATGGGGGAATTCTCGTCTTGGAAAATATCTAATGTTAAAGATTTTTACTTAGTTTGTATTTATGTGCTTTTTCTTTTATGGGTAATTCAATATGGATACCTACATCGCCGCTGGCGGGATTTGTGGCACTCATGCCCACTAAAACCTAAGAACTTGAGTCCCTACTACTAAGGGAAGTGTTTATGTGTATTACTCACGGTTCCGGTTCCCTTCCTATGGGTTTATTTCCATTATTTTTAATTTGAAACTAACAATAACTTGGAATTGAAATAATTTTGCGGAAACGCATTGACATTAAAACTTATCTTAACATTAAAAGAATGTGAAGAACAATTAGACATTTAGATAAATGCGATTATCTACTTGTATATTTTACTCTCTAGTGCAACCATTACAACAGATAAAGAAAAATGCCATGTGTGAAGTGTTTTGGGACAAAACTTGATTTATATTAAATTATATAATTATAGTCTTATTACATTCATACTTTTATTAGTATTTTAATTCTTGGCAATCCAAATGTCCGATGTGCAGTCACCGCCAGGATACCTGGAATGAAAATAATTTGTTAAGTTTTTTTAATCACTATGAACAAGCGTTTGACCACCACCCTGCCTGATGTTAAGCAGCGATGTGGTCTACGATGGAGCACACTTGTTCATTATAATAGTTCTTAAAATAGTGTTAAGTATTAAAAACTAGTGGACCCGACAGACGTGGTCATGTCTTAGCTATCAATATGAATATAAAATTAATACAGCATCAAGGGTGGTTTGTATCCAGCAGTGGATGTCATTTTTTTTTCTTTCACAGGAACCTTCTGCTGTCATTAATAAACACAACAAAAAAATAATTAGTGAAATCGGTCCAGCCGTTCCGGAATTATGCGCTGACCAACATATTTTGTGATTCCTTTTTATTTTGATAGATTAGGTTACTTGAAAGAAATGGCACTAAGCGATAAAATCGCCGAGTTATAATTTTTATCGTTGCATATTTTAACAATTGTAATGTACAGTCGGCCTAAAACTGGTCTACCACCCTAAGGTTGAAAGTCATACGACTGTCATAAGACATTAAGGCTCATTTTTTACTTGTCACAACATACCAAAGTCTGTCTTATTGATGTTTTAGTGACACAGGAAATGTCATCAAAAGAGATAGACCACTTTCTTGGCGGACCGTACAGTGTACCTCTACCTATATTATTTGAAAAAAAAAAATCTTTTTTAACTTTTTCATGAATATTTTTTTATATCATAAAGATAAAAACAAAATGAACAAACCGCATCTCATGAGGCAGCACAGGACCGTTTGGCTCATTTCCAAAGTCAACCAAAAAGTCCGGATCCAGCTTCATCCCTCCATTTTCATGATCCACGTCTATTTTGACCATCCATCCACCCTGAGAAATAAATCATATAGGGTATAAATATTTTGCTGTCGGAAAATTACGTAGGTAATTCATTTTACTGTCCCGTTAAGTATATAGTAAGTATGGTAGCAAGCAAGTAGCAAGCGTCTGTGACCCAGATGGTCGGATCCTTGACTTGACCAATGGGACTCTTTTTCAGAGCCTATACATATACGCACACAACGCTTGTGCGCTGAAGGACAACATCGTGGTGAAACCCGCACACCACAAGGTGAGTGAACCCTATAACGGCGATGGGCTCACCCCGGTCACGTTAGGTTAAATACGCTTGGTATACCGTGGGCATTTGCTTTAGCCTCTGCCTATCACGCTTTGAGATTAAAAGGCGTGCAGTGTACGTTTTTTTTTAAAACGTATAAAAATCGTCGAAATAAACACGGATATCGTTAAAAATCAGCTTTTAAATTAAAGCTGATTTTTAACGATAGCCACCTCCCAACTCCCAAACAATGTTATCCCTAACATAACACAAGAAGAGTAACTTAATAATTATATATTTCTTAGTTCTCCTCTAATATTTTGTTTTTCCAGTTACCATTTTATTCGCTGGAGGGATCATAAGATGCGATCGAAATTCATCGAAAGCTAGTTTGACAGTGAATGAACTCTTTGTTATTCTTCAAGTAAGCCAATTTCAAGAGTTTTCAATGACATTGCTCGTTTTCCCCGATCCCTTGCTAAGTATTTAATGCTACTAAGATATGTATATATACACCAATATATGTTTTATATAAAAATGTTACATTAAAATAAAAGTGGAACTGGGCTGGCCATGTCAGTCGTATGAATGCAAATCGGTGGGCGAAAGCCGTTACAGACTGGATCCCTAACGACGAACGCCGAAGACGTGGACAAATATGCGCCGAGGTGGCAACAGGGGCTCTAAATAGGGAGGAGAGGAGAGTAAAGAGGGAGGCCTTTACCCAGCAGTGGGACACAAAAAACAGGCTAAATAAGAAAAAGCAAGCTATTGAATCATCCTCTCATCGCGTCGGCCAAATGACCAGGAAGCTTAAATTTTGAACTGAGATCCCTTCAGCCTGGGATCCTAAATTTATAATTTATTCCTTTATTTTAAATTTAATGAACCACGCAGGTGTAACCACGAAGCGTGCCCTAATTTATTCTTATGGATACAATTAAGATGGACAACAAAATTTAAAAAATATTAAAATACACAAAAATTTTCCAAGTTTTAGATTATATTGCCGGCGAATTTAAATTAAAGTTGTTCAAAATCATAATATATGACCCAGTAGGAATTGAGTAAGGTAGGACGTGGAGGGAGGATTTTGTTGGCGAGTGCCTCTGACTATCCCACTCTGAAAAGAAAAGGGTAAAGTGTATTTTTATAGTTCAAAATCTGTGACGAAGATCCGAGTCAGCAACTAGGGAGGGGTTCCATCTTAAAAAAAGAACATAAATATAAAAGCGAACGCACAAACAGAAGCTGGCATTTTACAAATGCGTGTTTTATTTTTTTTTTACTGAGTAATAAAAAAAATCCCCTATTGTGACATTAATGCAGAAAGACATTTTGCATTTTGTCGTTGGTCGCGGAGGCATGTGTAATATTGTCCAAGAGTCGCCTTTCGCACGAACGCGAGTTCCTGTTTGCGAACCTTCTAGTAAGGAGCTGAATATTTTGTGCCAAAAGATTTCCGGGTTCCGTAGAACTTGCTCTGCATGGTAATTGCCTAAGAAATTACTTTGCAGTATTAAGACCACGTAGAATTGAAATAAAAACTGTAAATTGATAGAAACCCGTGTTAATGAAAATAAAAATATTGCCCACTATGTTGATGCTTATTTATGCAATAGAAATTATTACGAAAATATATTATGTTTCATAAAATTTATTAATCATCACCGCTTCTGCCAACTCAACCGTGGGCACAGTTTTCACGTTTACAAAAAAAACATTATTACATTCAGGTAGGGATTCTGAACGCCTATGCTTTGAAAGAATGCAATTAGAGATGAATGAATTGACAGGAGGTTCCAATGTTGTTAGTAAAGCTTGTTAATTTTTCAAAAAGTCTTTCTTTATCATCTGCATCGCAACGCTCGCTGCACGGAATTCAAACCGCGCTATTTGTATTCAATATTTTGTCTTTCATCACCAAGCTGCCTTCGTCACGCTTCTGACTTGAATTATTACGTTTATTGAATCGAAGCCGGGAGGCCATGTCTATGAACAGCTCATAGTGCATGATGGACTGAGGCCTCTGCGTCGTAGCAACACCTTTATTGGTGTTCTGTCTACGCCATCGTATATAAGAATAGTCCTCGTCGTCCAAGTCCATTAGCAACTAAACATTACGCTGGCCCCAAAGTCTTTGAGTCTTCCTCCGCCATTGTTAGATATGTCAATTGGAATGCTGAATAAGTTATCTGATTTGAATGAATTTTTCTACGATTTAATTCTGTTTTCTTCTTTCTTGTTGTGTGGCATACCTAGCTTGTTGCTGGAAATCGAATCAACACTTTCCGATCATTTACGATCAGAGACTACATTCAATAAGCTTTACTATTTATGTGCGATTCGCTCTTTCATTTTTCTTTTCACAATAAATAATCTCGATTCGAAATTTTGTCCAAATAATATATCCCATTTTACACTATTTCCAAAGGAACCCCAATAAAACTTGCATAAAGTGCTAAGGCAGTTTTAATATAATAGCCTTTTCTGAATTCCACGTCGTATTTATATTTTATTTTCACTCGCACACGACGGATGTTATGAAATGTGAAAATTGCGTGCGAGTTAGTTCAAAGGTTATATCAAACGGCTCTAACGTAATTCACCCCTAACAAAAGCAGACTTATAGTTGAATGGAATACAGTAAAATTACTGTTATAGTGTTGCTTATTATTGGCGGATAAATAATCTATATTATATTATGCAAATCAGAGTCCTGCCAGATTCATTCATCGCTGACTTACAAAACTGCGGAGATAAACATTTAGCTTATTTGAAAATGTGACGTTGATTTCGATTATGGCAATCGGCGGGACATAGAATAGGCGGCGCATCATCAGTTACGTCATTCCTCAGACCAAACGCAACTAGACATGCAAGCCACGTACCAACTCAGTTTGTCCCTTTTTCAACCAATATAGAATTCTATGTACTTCTGGATACAAACTGTCAAGAGCGTCTGTGGTCCAGATGGTCGGATACTCGACTTGTAAACGGGAGGTCGTGGTTTCGAGTCCGGCTACTGGACGTGTAACAATGGGACTCTTTTTCAGAGCCTATGTACGCAACGCAACGCTTGTTCGGTGAAGGACAACATCGTGATGAAACCCGCACACCACAAGGTGTGTGAACCTTATAACGGCGATGGGCTCACCCCCTGTCACGTTAGGTTAAACATGCTCGGTGAACCATGGGTATTTGCTGTAGCAAGTGATTCTGCCTACCCCGCTTTGGGATTAAAAGGCGTGAAGTGTATATTATTAAAAACTGTCACTTTGATTACTAATTTGACAGGGTGCAGAAATACCATGTCACGCAATAAGGGACAGAAAATATTTTCTCTTGCTCATTCACTCCTGCATGTCATCAATATTGTCGTCTCTGTTAGTTTTGGATTGCAAGTCTAACAGTTTTTGGTCTAAGCGTCATTCACTTGACAGTTGCAATCTCATCAATGTGATTGACACAAATGACGACTGTGCCACTTCCACTACATATTTAGCGTTGCCTTTATCTGTTCCCTATTCGCAAGTTGTTGATTTAAACTGCCCGTCTATTACGGTTTCATAATGGCCATGACAATAGTATTTTTCTCTTTTTTGCTTCAGCAATTTTACATATTATGGAAGAAAGAAAACCATTTCTTGGGGTAGTAGAACCTCAATAACTGCTCGCGTACTTACATTTTGGACCATCTTCCCGTAAATTTGCTTATCCCACGGCGAATAAAGCGACGAGGAAGCATACAGACGTTTACCATCCAGAGACAGTTGCAACATCTGCGGAGAACCGTACAGCTGCTTGCCTTTGATTGTCACCAGCTTTGGACGTTCCTGTAATATGAAATTGCAGGATAGAATCTTCCAGGAATTCTATACCATATGCATGGTACACGCTTCTAAATCTTGCAATGCTTTTGGAATTTCTGTCTTTATAATATTATATTGCGTATATATGGAAGTGTTCTGCTTTATACTGAGTTTCTGAGTCTTCAGGTAATGTCGTTTCGGCTCATGGACGGCGCGCCACGGTGATCGGTCTTGTGCCTTTCCCCTTTAAATTGATCGAAACGCTGTTACCTAATTGTGTCCGGTGTTCTTTACCAGATGCCCATTCTTCTTAGATAAATACCTGACTTCAAAGCATACAAAAGCGAATTTTAAAGACACATTTTAAAGCGAATTTAAGTATGTATTCTGACTGAAGCGTAAAACCCCACTTAAATACGTATACAATTAATTGCTACAGAGCTTTTAGTAAGTACCACGGTTCTTTGTTCCCATAAATTATTGTAAAGTACAATAGCCATCCACAGAAAGCAATAAACGGAATGATTCTGCAAAAAACCTGTGCAAATCCAGCGCAGTCATTTCTCGTTAATTTACTCTATTCAATAAAGCTAAAAGGTTTATTTTACTATTTATTGTTGTATGCAATGTAGAAATTTCATTCGAACAAAATAGGTTTTTTAAATTCGCATTTTACAGACGATTGACATACATACGCATTTCGCGCCTGTCTCCCAGTGGGGTAGGCAGAGACTATTTGACACGGTCCTGACATACCCCTTTCGCTTCATCTACATTTCGGTTTCGATTATTTTTCAAGACACCTCCCGCCAGGACATCACCAATCTGGTCGATGTATGTCCTTCTGGGGCGACCTCTACTCGACGATTGACTATTAATTACTATGCCTAAATTATGGAAACATAACATAAGTATGTACATGAGAAATTGTTTCTGAATATTTCTATGGAGTTAAAAAGGATGAGGATCATTGGTGCATCGTTGGACGAAATGACTAGGTTGCGGTATTCACTATGTCCAGATCTCGAAAAACAAGGAAAACTATCTCTTTAGTTTCTTTCACATTCGTTTGTTTATCCATGCACTGTCTGTTTTATGAACTCTTTCTCCAAAACTTCGCTATGCTATTTGCCTTTACAACACACAAACTTCACGCCTTTAATCCCAGAGGCACTTGCTAAAGCAAATGCCTACGGTTCACCAAGCGTATTTAACTAAGCATGACAGGGGATGAGCCCATCGAAATTCCTTTACAAATATTGATCAATTAGGTTTTCATACACTGTACTGTTGAGGATTAGGTATTCTTAAACAAGATTTATAATTATTCGTTAACTGGAGATATACTGAATAAAATCCAGTCCGTTCGTCCAAATCCTTTGTTTGGATAAATCCTAGAGAATATAATATTTTTTACCATGCCTTCTCGATCCTCTACCAGCTCCAAATCGTCGTGTAGAATCTTCCCACCAAAGCTCACTATGCCAGTGAGCTTGGGCTTGCGAGGGTCTGTGACGTCATACTGTCTGACGTCACCGTGCAGCCAGCATGAGCAGTACAGGTACTTGTCATCCAGAGACAGGAGAATATCGCCCATAAGACCTTGGGAGTAAGGTTACTTTTATTACGTGACGTTGAAGAGATCGTAAATAGCTTTCATATTCTTCTTGGCTGTTTTTATTTTTTTTTAATGCAATCTGTCTTAGAATTAAACTCTAATTAATATAAGCTACGAATGTTGCCTCACAATTTTTTCCTTCACAAAAGGAATACCGATGCTAGTACTGACCAGCATAGAATTTTCTTTCTATGCTGGTACTGACCAGCATAGAAAGACAATTGCATTCCATTCGAACAAAAATTTAAGAAATTTTCGAACTGTTCGTAATTAGATATTTTTGGGAATTCGAAAAAAAAATTATTAATTAATTATTACCTCTATATTATGTATTTACGTAATAAAATAGAACTTTGGTCCATTTTTTAAGTCGGAACAAATCGCTAAAATGTATCTTTAGTTTCATTTTCTTTATTTCTGTAGCGCAACGTTTCTGCTCTCAGTAAATTAACCCCGACTTTGTAAAAAAAACTAATTATCTTTTAAAATTAAGAAAAGCGAAGGCTTTTTTACCGTTCAGCTCAGTTTCCATTCCATTCTTGGAAACCCTTTTAGCGGGCACATCAATAACCTTCTCCGTGCTCCATAGACCGTTTTCATTTTTGTAAAACCTTTAACAAACAAGAAATAAACACAATTCAAGGAAAATTCACTTACACGGGGCGGATCCCAAAATTAATAAATCATAATAAATATTGCACAACAGCATACAACAGTCGTACAAATGCTCTGATCACAAGTTAAGTAGCTAAAGTACTTGTGTTATGGAAATACCAGAGGCAAGCAGATATTACAGATCTCCATTTGTCCTGACATACCCTTTTAGTTCATTTACATTCACACGTCATCCATCTGATTCTCCAGTCAATCTGGACGATGTATGTCCGTCTACTAACCAAGTAGCAAATAGCTAACCAAGGGGTTTAACTGATTTCTATAACTTGCTGTAAGGACAGCAAGTTATGGAATTCAGACAACGAATGACAATGAATGAATAAACTCTTTATTGCACATTGTACATTACAAAATGTATAACTAACAATGGTAATATTTCAAATGGCGACCTTATCGCTTTCTTCCAGGTAACCTTATTAAAATATAAAATTAAAAAACACGTAGATTCACGTCTGTCTCCCAAAGGAATAGGTAAAGGCAATAGACTTCCACGTTTCATGATATTTTCATACGGTACAGTCGGTTTTTAGTACTTTTTACCTCACCTTTGTTTATGACGTCACAGATCATATAAAATATATTAATATTATGGTCGGTAAACGTTCAAACACCTCTACCGACTACTAAAAGGGAAACAAAAAAATATTACCTGTAACTTTGAGGTCTAAATATTAAAAGGTATAACACCTTTTATTAATTGGGGTATAAGAATGGCACGACGACACGTGACGTTAAAGTGACGAAGAAAACTGCATTTTATAAAATAAGCCTTATTATCATTAGGTACAAGGCGCACTTACAATGTTGTGTAATGCAAGTGGTAACTGTACTGGAAACAATGTAATCCTTTAGGTAGAAAATAATACAAGGTAAGTACACAGTGTGAAAATAGTTTCAGTTGGCGCATTTTTTTTTTCTGTGAAGTCGGCGTCAGACTCTTATCAGATATTTATTTAGTATAGGAAACATACACAGTTCTAAGTACATAAAATACATTGTATAAATATCACCTTATCGAAAACAGTTTCCATTAATAGTTTGTCAGTCATACTTAGGCGGTAGGTAACCTATTGTATCGCAAACAAGATTATTTGTACATTCTTATTTACTCATAACAGAGGTAAGTATAACAAAAATATGAATAATTAATGAGAAAAGATTGATAAAAGTATTTAGTTTAACAGATAGAATAAAATAAAATGCATATTAATATGATCAAATGATATTAATATGAACGTGCATTTAATTATTATATTTAACTAGCTGTCCCGGCAAACATTCGTTTTGCCATAATAAGTCGCC
>SJJU01009085.1:0-15938 GCA_012932125.1 Conopomorpha cramerella | reverse complement strand
GTTTTGCGCATTAGGGCAACCTGTAATGCAATTCTTGTTGTGTGATAATAATAAATAGTAATACATTTTAATCGTACTAAATGGTGTTTAGAATCAGATAGGTACTATAAAAAAGCAAAGATAGAAAGAGAGAGGAGGAGATGTTGCGACTAATATCCATAAAATTCGTAGATTGTGTCCCATGACAACACAAGAGCTCTATTTTCATAAATATTATTAAAAAACCCAACTGAATCATTATTCAACATTAAGTACACTTCAAAAATACTGTAAACAATATTATGATTCAATTAAAAAGATACGGACAATACTGCAATATGCATTATACCCCTGAATAGCACTCGTAAAAAATTAAGCGTTGTAGAATGGGGTTACTATTACATTCGTGTTCCGCGTAGGACATTAGGGCGATTTTACTTCAATACTTTGCAGAGAAGCTGCAGCCTGCACTCTCCAGCCATAGAGGAACACTGATCATCTCAACTGTTCAAAGATTACAGCTGATGGGTGCTGTGTGGCAAACGCAAATGTTTGGATGGTTGTTTGAACTTGTGGTAATAAATACTAAATTGTATGAAACATACTAATATTATAAAGCTGAAGAGTTTGTTTGTTTGAACGCGCTAATCTCAGGAACTACTGGTTCAAATAGAAAAAATATTTTTGTGTTGAATAGACCATTTATCGAGTAAGGCTTTAGGATATATAACATCACGCTGCAACTATTAGGAGCGATGAAATAATGGAAAATGTGGAAGAAAAAACGGGGGAAATTATTCACCCTTGAGGGCTTCCGTTGCGTGCGCTGCGAAAACGGTTCAAGACACCAAAAATATATGTATGAATGGATTGTTCCTCCTGAAATTATCTAAAAAAATGTCCACGACAGTATATGTCTATCATTTAAGATTAACTCACTAAAACCGATGGATGGATGTTTGTAACGAATAAAAGCTACTTGACGAAGTAACGAAAAAGAAACGCGAGGAACACTGCGCGGTACAGGTAGTTAATTATAATCGGAATAACACACAAGGCCTTGTACCCCGAATTTCCCACGGGAACGGGATAAACGGCGAGTGACGCGGCTGAGGTACATTTAGTTTCATCATCATCATCATCAGCCCATACCTGTCCACTGCTGTACATAGGCCTCTCCAATTGCACGCCACTGTGATCTGTTTTCGGCTTCTCGCATCCAGCGTCTACCAGCCATCTTGCGTATATCATCAGTCCACCTTGCCCGAGGGCGTCCTACACTCCGTTTGGTTTGCTACACATTTAGTTTGCTATGTTTCTATGCCAATAACTAGCTTAGGTAGGACACAAAATAAGCGGAAGACCAGTGCGCGACACGCAATAAACCCTGAAGGGTGTTTCAGAAAATTTTAGAAAGGGCGTTTTTTACGTTACGTATTTGTTAAATGAATAACAACGCAGTAGTGACTACTTTCAATACTTCCACTTCGATTTCTATAACAAGTGGATGATGTTGAATTTGATCCCTTGTATAGTGGAGTATTTTTTCACCCGCGCGGCTCGTTACTGTGAGTAACGCACAGGAGAGGCGTCTTACAAAGAAGCGGTCATTAGATACGCCACTTGTGTTAACTTTAGCCCTAAGCTGCGTGCCCGTTCACTTGAGTCCGACAGTCCCTCGCGCCTCGCGCGGCCCCGGAACCACATGACCCCTGAATCCATACCAATTTTATGCTTGAGGAAACTGTGATAACAATTTTTAGATCTGTTAGTTGCGTGCGATTTAACCGGGGGTTTTAAAGAATTCTGATTTGTAGTTATCTGCCTATTTAACTATAAATTGTTTAAATGTCAGGGACAGCTTAGTTCATGGGTAGATATACTGTGATTCTGGTACACTTTGTTTTGCTGCCATTTTCTTTTCATAGTGGAAAACAATACGTGTAATATTAAAAGGAAATCCTATTAATAATCATCTTGTATGCTTACCTACACCTTATCCTTACACACACATTATTACATTATTTCAATATTTTTTCAAATTTAAACGGCTATACACGAAGCGTTATAATAAGGGGCAAAACTTTTTAACGTACTTAGAAACCTTGAAAGAGGTTGTTGTTGAGTAAAGGTAAAAAGCATTATTTACCTTTGTGTATTGAAGAAACCGATCATATGTCACAGTAATACTGTAGACAACTTTTTGTAGCCGCCTCTGCCCACCCCCGGGCCTGGCTTTAGTCGGCGGACTTGGGGCGCAGCCGGGAACCCTCGAGCGGACTATCAAATTACCTAATAATGCTTTGTATGGTTTTACTTAGTAACATAGCGGAATCTTTTTACTTTTTATTTGTTTTGTTTTTGTTTTTTAATATTACGACATTGGCTCAGGTTCTGTTTTTATCTCGTTCGCCACTCGAAGGGCTTCCCGCCAGAGATTGGAGCGGGGAAGCACGCTTACTAACATGTTTTCATTAAATTGTTCTATTATTTTTTTCTGCACCTTTAGATGGGTTCGAATGTTGACTGTTATTTTGTGTAATGGTGCCATTTAGCATTGATGCTATTTGATACATCAGACCACCAACAACGGGGCTACTGTGATGTAGGGAATAGTGCCATTTCTTTCAATACGCAACATAAGAGGATTGCTAAAAATAATATTCTGGTTCTGATTATTATTAGTACACTGACCGACGCTGATTTTAACGCTTTCGGAGCCCAATGTCGGACAAATATATTTAAATATAGCGGATAGCACTGTATGTATATACACAGTGGAAAAAAGTTATGGGCCCTGGAGGGGAACTGCTTTAAATCCTTTAGTTAGCTTGTTTTACTGAAAGGAAACATTTCTTTATTTTTAAAAAGAAACAAAACTGCATTAGCCCATTTTAAAATTTTTGCCAGTATCAACCGCGAATCGAACCAACTAAAAATTAAAAATTAACCCTCGCTACGAATCAGTAGGCTTATTGGTTGGGATAAACTTTGTCTAAGAAACGTTTATTTAGTAATTGAAATAAGAAGTGAAAAATACAATTGTTCTTATTTTATAAAGAAAATTATGACGTATCATTTACTTGTTACAAGAGTTCAGTACTAGGCATTGTTAATAAAAACTTGTAATAAATATCCCAAATAATAAATACCCAATTTCATGGGTATCTCGTACAAAGGACGAGTGTATGATCAAATGTTTCTTAGACAGAGTTTATCCCAAACAATAATCCTACCGATTCGTATAAAAAACAAGTAAAATTTTTAATTTTTAGTCGGTTCGATGCCCAGTTAATACTAGCAAAATTATAAAAATGTTTTATAGCAGTTTTGTTTCTTTTTAAAAATAAAGGAATGTTTCCTTTCAGTAAAATGAGCTAACTAAAGGATTTAGAGCAGTTCCCCTCCAGGGCCCATAACTTTTTTCCACCTGTGAGTGGTAACCCAACTGTGGGTTCTGGACATGAGTCATATTAATACCACAGGGCCATGTCTCTTGATGGTATAAGCAAAACTTTGCCACCACTCGCATAGGTTAGGAAATGCTAATATAATCCATTAACAATGATCCATACATAAACAATGAGGGTATTGTCCGCGTGTCCGCAGCAAGCGCGCCGCGAGAGGGTTCCAGGGTTCCAACTTAGATAAGGTTTCATTTGTTGCTCTTCAATCTCATTGTCAACAGATTATTCTGTTACCAACAAACATTATTGATCTTTGATTTAAAGCACAGAGGTTGTGATTATTTTCATCAGTTGGTATTTGACTTAAGTGCCTAGGAGGTAAATTTCAGCGTAACAATCAAAGCCTTAAAAATAATGCTGTTATACTAGGTTGCTTTGGTTCCTAGGTGGTAAGATTCTAATAACTCTATGCTCCATACATATTTTTTCATACTACCTTAGTCAGTTAAGGTTTAGTTCTAAAATGATCAGTACTAGTAGGTACCTTTTTTCGATTATTTTTCATTATGGCATATTATGTATTCACTGCTGTGTCTCCTTCACTGATTGAAACTTGATGACCCGAATGTTCAGTCATTCAGAGACCTAGTTCAAAGTCAGTATATTTTTAGCGCATTGAAGATATGCAATTGTTGCGCCCCAATGTACACTTAGTTAAAGTTTTGAAGGTTGACTTTAGTTTTTACAATTTACCATTTGAAAGTTTAAAGTTTAATTTCATGTTTTTACTTGCAAACAACGACGAAACTTTTTCTTACTAAATTTCCAACAAATTCAGTGGTTAGAAACATTTTCGGAAGCAGTCAACTCCTGACTGCTGATTCCAGACTCACCCCTTCCGCGGCTCGCTCCCGAACTCCGGACAATAGCCAGTAGCCCTCCTCCTGACCAATTGTTTACGACACCTGATTATTTACTAGGACCCTTCTACATTACATTTTGAACTTTAATATCTAACCTTTACAGTCGATTTTAGTAGAAAATATTTGTTAAGTGAGAGTCTCGAGCATCGGCGGGTGGTAACATAAAACCAATTGTACGATTATTCTATTGTAAGTTAATTATACGGTTATGAACTCTATTTCAGAGCAATTAAAGTATTATATTGAGAAGTAATTTTAGAGATGTATTTCGAGTTGTGCAGCAGCATTAAATTGTGGGATTAGCGATACGGCGTGGCTATATTACTTTTTAGGGGTTGTGCAAAATTTCGACATAAAGTTTTTTTTATAGATTAATAACTAGATTAATTTAGGGTCTGAAAGAATAAGCCGTAATGTGCGTTTATATTGTAGTTCTGACTGGATTCTAGATACTATTTAGAATCCGGTACAATAAGTAGGTAGTTTTTTTTTCAATTAAACCATAGTAATTCTGTTAGGAATAGTTCGTAGAACATAATGAACTATTGACTTCATATTTGCTTATCAATGGGTACCTAATGTTGTAAAAAATCGCACCGCAAACAGTCCTTACTTACCTCTCATGTTACCGATATGAAAACAGTCGCGTAGTAGTTATACCTAAACTCATGCGTAACACAACCCTAGCTACTAATACAAATTCTCAACAGATCAAAGGAGCTTAACCTTTTGCAATCAAATTAGGCGACGCGACGCTACTGTTCCCGGTCGCTGGCAGTCGCCCATTGTCGCCGAATCGGGAAATTAATAATGAAGAGCCGACTGCCGCTATATTGCATTCTTCGCGAGCAGGCGGGGTGCCCGTAATGCTGTAAATTGAGTAAATTTTATTATGACAGATGGGAGTTGTTTACCGGAGGGTGGAGATGTGGCCGCTGAAGAAAAAAAGTATTATTCAGTACATATATTATTCGATTATTCCTGGTGCGATGGTTACAACTATCATTTTTATATTAACTATTTTGATGTCTGTCTAGCTCTCTGGGAAATACAATTGTAATTTAATAAAATTTGACACATAAATGCACGATCTCCCGTAGGTATGTTTGGCTCATCATCACCAATCAATACATAGTATAGTACGAAGTCGCTTCCCACGTGTGCTTAGATCTTTAAAACTATGTATCGAATGTTGATGCATTTGTCTTTAATAGATAGATTGATTTTAGAGTAAGCTTTATATGTATAATTCATACATAACATAGCAGCACTGTTAGTAATGTACAGTGGCAAAACAACGTTGGCCGGGTCAGCTAGTTTGATTTATAAATATTTTTTGTTTCTGCAACAGAAGTTTAAAAATATTCCCATTTTCAAGTAGGTATAATATAAAGTAATACGGAGTGGCAACGAATGCCCCATTAAGAGCACAGAAGGCCGTTTATAAACAAAACAGAAATATAATAAAAGAGCGCTAATTACACCGCTGAATGCGAGCGGCCGCGGCGAGCCGGGCGGGCGGCGCTGGGCGGGCGGCGCTGAGCTCCGCCGCTCTGCCGGTCTCATCCGGGGAAGGATTAACAACAATCTTTGCAATTGTGAAAGGTCTATTTTTTCCAGTCAGTGTAAGAGTAATGGGTTAAATTTAATGCAATATTTTAATTCGGTTTTGAATCGCCCGGATAAAGTTGAACGTTAGAAAGAGTGCATATTATAAGTGTTTTATTGCTACTCGGAGCGAATGTGCGATAGAATTGTATGTAGAAATTACATTCTTGTACATTGTATTAGAAACGAGTTTTCACCTTAGATAGCAAAAAAAGACACTCGTGATTCGATAAATTTCCCTTACAAAAACACTATCATAGGTACCTATATCCGTACTTTTTTCGTGTTATACATACATCAATTGGTTCCTAATTAAGGGCAGCCCCGTCAATGACTTATAGCTTTGGGCATAAAAGCACTCGACAGTTTGCGAGTTGCGGTCAGCTTTGCCTAAAGTTTTACTTTGACAGCGGTTTTCATAGTCCAGTCCGAATTTGGTAATTGGTGACAAAATCTTTTTTTTGTATTTATTGCAAAATGGTCCGGCCGCAGTCGACTGGCTACGCGGCAGATTTGGCATTTGCTTTTCCTCTCCGTGAAAATAAAACGATTTAACGATAAAGATTTAACGATACCAACGTGCCAATCACTTTGGTGACACGGGGGGCATTACACTAAGATAGGCCACATTCGTCGTGGATACTGAAAAATTGTTATCACTGACGGGCGGGGCATAAGGTATTTTTATAAATTTTGTGTAAGCTCCAAAACGGATCGGGTTAGCGCCCGACTGCCGAATTATCGCGTAGGTATATTTTATTAATCTGCGAATTTGTCAAATATTAGAATCATCATCATTATCAGCCACATGACGTGCACTGCTGGACGAAGGCTTCCTCCAGTGATTTCCGTGATCATTTGAGAGGAAATGCCAATAATCGGCACGCTTGGCAGGCCCGTTCTCTGGAGAGTTCCCTCGGTCGCTTGTTGAAAGTTGGGCTGGGGTGGTGACACATTGAATAGAATACTATTCGCAGTCACCGCAGGATTGCAATTTTAAAGTTACACTGGTCAGAAGGACAGGTCACAGGTTTCCAACGCCATAACCTCTACGATGTTGACGCATAGGTTTACAATATGGGAAAACAATATTTGTTTCCATTCCATGTACTAAAGGATATATTCAGCGCGAGTGACAAGTAACGACATCTATATGCGGCCTCGGACGACGCACACACAGTGCGCGCTGCGCTCGCTCCATTGTCGCGTTGATATAGTAGCGGCTGCGGTGGACAGCGTGGACAATGCGTGGCAACGTGTCCACTCCCTGACACATAGAGCTCTACACGTTGACAGTGGACCTCGTGGGGGGTTTATGTGAGCTGTCAGCTTGTATGCGGAAGCTTTTCTTGATGCAAGTTCCCTAGAATCGATAGCGTTCCGCTATGTACGTATTGTATGTGCATTATAGCAAACAAATAAATAAATAAATAAAGTAGGTTCAATTATAGTAACAGCTACTTATAATGACGCTATATTAATAGCTAATTACGGTGAGATTACTATTTTACAAAGTAGGTACTAAGAACTGCACAAAATAGAAACACTAAAATATGTTTCACTCGTGTAAGAGGTGCTGTTAATCTGTGGTCTCGAGGTTACTGAACCGATTTAGAAAATGTCTTTTTTATTTTTTGTGTTAACAGTGTATCACATTTATATTGTTTTATTTTGTATTTATATTGAGGATCAGTAAGTCTTCAAAAACTAAATTTTAGAATGTCTGTAAGTAGCTGAAAAAGTAGACCAGTAGAAAAGTCCGGGAAAAACCAACAAACAACAATGATCGCTCACCAATATCGAGTTACGGAAACACATCCCCATACAAAGTAAATTATGTACAATGAAACACAAAAGTGTATTCAAATTATTTATACACAAGCAGATGTCTGCCTCGCATTCAAATTCTATGAATCGCTCCGTACTCTTTTAACGCAAACAAAAACATATTTCTAACTCTTTCTTACCCTCCAGCCATAATGATATTCAAAATGGCCAGTGTGTTTTTGAATAAAAGAAAGAAATAAATGTTTTGTGGTTCAAAAATAGCGTATTATTTTAATGAAATCTTTTGAAAGGTCGGCGGAGGCGGGCGCTTTGAAAAGGTTTCTTCAAGAGGCACAGTTTTTACTCTTTTGTTTGTTTATTTTTTTTAACATCACATTGAGGTTTTGTTGCGCGGATGAAATCGCTTAGCCGTGAGTTTTTTTAGTTAAAAAAAGATCTTAGTGTTGGTTGGTGATTGTCATTGCAGAATACGCTTTATTTAAATATTAATGTCGATGAAACTTTAGATGAATAGCAATAATAATGATAACAACAAACCAACTATTAGTAACTTTATCTTAGCTGAGGTTTGGTCAAACGTTCGCTGGATAGAAACCCAAAGAGTAGGTATGTTGTGTTAAGCTATAATTGGTGTTCTGTACAGAACTGGAGCATTTATTATTTTGTATTTGTGTATTGTTTGTTGTACATACTGTTGGTGTACCAAATATAAATAAATAGATATGGATTTCGTTCGAAGTACGCATAGCATTTGATGACGGAAAGCAGGGTTGGAAATACCATTATTATCATCATACACTACACGAAAGGGGGAGACAGAACCTTAGGATCACAAGGACCTTTCGGCACACATTTAGTACATTTTAATGCAAATATGGGCCTTTAGTTACAAGTTACTAGCTCATAGCCTGAATAAACCTCCAGGTGATACATTATTTATTATGTACATACTTATCATCATAATGCCCGTACCTTGTAACTAATTTGTTAAAACATTATACCTAGATTTATTTTCGCAAGTTGTGTTGTAAATATATACCGTATACCTACCCCAGCTAAGTACTTACTTAGCCACCCATAAGTACATTGAACATTGTGAACGAATATTTCCGGCACACGATCGACTCCCCCCGCCCCGCGACCCGCGCCTCTCGAACCCCCTACCGATTTAAAAACAATAACTTCGCCCATTAAAATTGCACACACGAATGAAATCTCACTTGATTCTTAATTGCTCACCAAAATACAATCACTTGTTTTCCTTGCCTAACGATTTACGCACATATTCTCAAGGTGGTAGGGTGTAAAATGAAGCGAAGAGTGCATTTCCTAAGTGAAGTAGGCAAGAGTGTGTACATTTCATTGTGGCGACTCTTCACTTCAAGTCTCGTTCTGTAATCACTGTTGTATTAGAAGTGGTAGCGCTTTTTACGTTGCATGTACTTTCTACGTTTGTTCCCTGTTCTGCTGGATCAAGACGCACAGAAACTACCTAAGGTCACACATCCCTTAGAAGACCGTTGGAACGTCTCTTACCAAGTAGCCAAATTTTAATTTAATATTTTTTTTGTCAACAGTTCAAAAACGTGCCCGCATCACGGAGATGAGTTCGAGCCCGTCGCCGCCGACAGAGCCGCCTCCACAGCCGTCTCCGTCCGCCCCCGCGGCCCCGTCCCCGCCACCCCGTTCCCCCTCAGACCACGAGCTCAATGTCGAGGAGGAAACGGAAGAAACCGACACCAATCTAACACCAGAGAACCTCTCCATGAAGGAAGTACCCATCAAGAAGGAAGACGAAAGCAAATGGCCCGAAAACACTGACTTCAGAAAATATAACAGAAGAGAGAGAAAGGATAACAACGAGCCCGAAGAAACTACCCCATTCCAGAAATCTCCAGTAGACGTCCTGGCAAAAGTGTTCCCAAGAAGAAGCCGCACAGACATCGAGAGCATACTCAACAGATGTAAAGGCGACGTGGTGTCCGCGATGGAGATGATGATCAGCGGCCCGGAGCAGGCGTCCCCGTACTCCGTCACGCAGGAGTCGCCGCCGTACATGCAGAGCTACCAATCGAAATCTGCGTTCTCTCCTTTGACCAATCAGAGCTTCAAGTTTTCGCCGTCGAGACGGTTTCTGACACCGCCTTACTCCGGCACGGGCTACTTGCCGACTGTGATCCGGCCGCCGCCGGACTACCTGGCGTCGTTCATGCCGCCGAGCGAGCTAATGTACGGGCGCCAGCTGCAGCCGTCGCCGGGCACCTCGCCGCGCTCCGACAACACCACCAATGAAGGCTTCTCCGATTAGGGGTACCAGAAGTTCTGGACGGTGCTGTAAGCGGCGTCCGGGATGGATCACGTGTGCAACAATGCAGTGTGGTGCGTTGATGATCTCAAAGATACTTTATACAGTTTTCTATTGACAGACTAAGATACTCTATGAAAAACAGGAGAATTTGAAGATTACTTAGTGTTATTGAATAGCAATGTGGTGGTCATATTGGCGGAAATAAATTTAGCCCTTTTGTGGAATAGGAAGTAATCATAAATGTTTTAATGAAATATTTACATCACTGATGTTAATGACAACACACACATAGATTTTTATGATTCTGTAAATAGCTTACTAATTGGTAGTGTAGTCAGTAGGTATACCTTTATTGTCAGGAAATAAATTACCTAAGACGTACATTGTTTCGTTTCTTCAAAAAATATTTTACCAATAGTTCTCGCGAGAGTCAAGTTGTAACTATCACATTAAGAGTTACTGAACAAAATGTTATCTAATTGCTACTATAAAAGTTTGCTAAGGAATGTCGTTTTTAAGTATTAAATTGGTGTAATTAATTCTTAAAATAATAATATGAAGATTGTAAGTACTAGTGATTTGGCTAAGTAGGTATTTACCATTTACAATACAATATTTCAAGTGTATACAATAAGTAGTTAGGTAGATTAGAGTAGTAACAAGTGCTGTACCGTACTGTTTGTAGCAGGCTCTACATTAGGGTGCCGCTACTCATGCTAGTTAGTGCAGGGGCTATTACGGTATGAAACCACCAAGCAGTCCAAATTTCGAATCTGCGAGTCATGATGAGATCAGTAATATTACGGGAATCGCTCTAAAGCTTGCCGTAACCTAACATCATAAAGCTGGTATGTATATCGGTACCCTCCTATGTGACGGATATAACGCCTGTCACTCTCACTCGCTGTAGGCACCTACTGTAAATATTTCATCATTTTATTCTTTACATAAAAAATATATTTAAATCCTTAGCTGATTCTTATCTTTAATCTATGAAATACTTTATTTAAGTGTAAAAAATGTGTAGATTTTAAAATATACATCAATAAAAGTGCTCACTAAAATTATCCGGACTTTTTGTCATGTTTACTTCATTTTTGTACCGACGATTTAAGAGGTCCATCCATAAGCACCGGTAAAGGAAAACATCAGAAACACGCACATCGGCGATAAACTTAGCACGTGGCCTTTGTCCATCCTGATTTGGGATTAAAAGTAAGAAGTTCATTTTTTCCAGCCTCAGGATTTAATCATGATGATGCTAAATGTAGCTGCCTCGACAATTAACATTTTTCTCCCGTTATCGAATCCTGTCCATCAATTGTATTGAACAACTTTTACGAAAAGTAAACATGGACTCAACCACATATCCAAACAAAATCGTATATCGGTTGGGTCGAAACTATTCGGCTCAAGTTCTAACCAACTCCTAATTTTAATAATTCTGTGTTTTCCATAGTGTTCAAATAAATAAATAAATAACGGTTGTAAAATTTTAGTCTGTCGTGTCACAGAATAAAACGCTCATTACAGATCTTGTCGATACGAAAGGAGAAGCTGACTGACAATCAACGCACAGCCCAAACGGTTAAACGTAGGAACTTTATACAGGGACTTAGTTTAGGTACCAGGGATGCACTAAGAAAGGATCCAGGTATTACCAGGGACCCCCGATAGGTCCCATACCTATCGTGGGAAATCGTGTCTAAAACGAAGAAGTGTACAGAATCTTCACTGATACGTTTTGATACATATAATTTACGCAACATTTAAGAACATTTTTTGCCTCTATCCTCCTCTACATGAAATAAAATTGAAGCTGAACATTTCTTGCGTCGTGCAAACTATATTGGCAATAGAGATTTTCAATTATCAATATTACTTAAAATCCTAGTAGTTAGGCGTTCAAAAAAAAAGAATAACATAATTTTAAAGAAAAAAAAAGTTGTGTGGTTTTACGAAACCACACAAACTTTTTTTCACATTAGACATTTAACTAAACATTTTTGATAGACGCCGCCATATTAGCCTTGGGCCCTTGGCTGCTCTGATAAGCGGCTTTCACTTTATCCCTACTCCGCGGCCGGCCGTCACGCGACATGCAACACAGGCGAAAAAGTTTGAGACGATGTTATAAAAGTACCCATTTCATCCAATACTAGTTAGTCACCTCTATGATTTTTTAAAGTACCTCTCGATTTATCTGGTCTGCTATCATCAAACCCTAACTTTCTTATCGTGGGACCACATTTAAAATATCTTCTTTTCATCTAAGTCAATGCCGTAGAAATGCGGTCATTGCGGAGCATGAAAGGCGAGAAATTGAAAGACAGGATAAAAAATAGTGTGGTAAGAGAAAGTTGCGGTTTGAAAGAAGATGTAGTGACCAAAATTGAAAACGGCATGCTTCGGTGGTTTGGACATATGGAGAGAATGGATGAAAGTCGATTGACGAAAAAGATTTATATGGGTGATGTAATGGACCGGGTGAGTAGAGGTCGCCCCAAAAGGACATACATTGGTGATGTCCTGGCGGAAGGTGGCTTAAAAAGTACTCGAAACCGGAGGTCATGTATGAAAAGATGTATGAATGTAGATGAAGCGAAAGAGGTATGTCAGGACCGTGACAAATGGAGATCTGTAGTATCCCTCTGGGAGACATGCGTGAAGTGTATGTATGTATGTCTTTTCATTAAAAAAATCTACAAATCAGTTCATAAAAGACGACGAAAGATATCCGCGAACAAACATACGAAGTACTTTTACAGTATTTGAAGTATCAGACTACATCAGGCTAAAATACATAGAAATGATCTACATTAAAACTTTAGATTCGTGTTACAGGCCTTGTTTTATGCCTCATCCTGAGGCATATAATGTACTATTTTACATAGAAAATATTTCTAGAGCAATAAATGAAAGCAATTATTTCTCTCGAACGTCCCGAACGATAAACTGAAGACTTCTGAATGAGCCTTTGCATTGCAGTACATACGTGTCACTATACACTTTATTATTTAGATAGGTAGCCGTGCAGCGCGGTGATAGGTACTCATGTGAATGTATGTCCTGTTACTAAAAGCGGGACAGCTAGTATTACATAAAAAATAACGTTGTAACAAACGTACATACGTTGAAAGTTGATATAACCTCTTTGGTATATTGTCATAGCTCTATTGTATATAGACAGAGAAAGAGAGAGCAAATCTAGATAATATTTATATTATGCACATACATAGAGAAGCATAAAGAAAGTCGCACAAAAATATGTGTACTAACAATGCAAAGCGCAAGTAAGGCGGACAACGTAGAAATTCTGAACGAATTGTGAACAAAAAGCAATAAGTCCTTCACTGTCCAAAAAATTCACGGCAAAAAAATCAAATCAACTATTGTCAAGTGCATTGAGGCTCAGCTATTGAAACGGACGTCCATTCAAAGGCACATCACGTTACACGCTCCCACATCCACTGAACTGTGCCGTAGCACAGCGCTGCACCGGCCGACGCTGCACTTACTATGCACCTGATAGATTGTTCGGTAATATCAGGAACGTGTGTGTCAAACGCCAAAACGCCTTGACATCTAAGCCTTTGCAAATCTCAATCACAACAACGGACTCCATAAACCACCCAATGTTCAAACCTCCAGAGCTTAGTTTCTGACCAATACCCGTGATACTCCGGCTCGTATTATCTCAGACTGGTTTATGGAACAGTAAAGGCTAAAGACAATACGCCTGCACGTATCGGCCGATGTGACATCAAAGACTCTTGTATGGAGTGCGCTGTCATCTGTCAAACTGACCGCCGCCATATTGGCGTAACGTCACGATTCAAGATGGCCGCTTGAGAGCACGCGCGTTTGATTAGATTTGAATTGGGTGACTGGACAGTTTCGGCGTTTAGAATTCACACTGGGTTACTGGTTCTGGTGTATCATGCATCTATGTACGGTACAACTTAATTAAGTAGATATTGATTGGCCTGGATAATGCTAACTAAAATTGCACAACTGTGTCGGGAGTCATGCTTCTATTAACTATTGAATAGACATTTTCACAAGTTGTAAAAAATATAGAAGATATTCCTTCCTATCCACTCAATGATATTATATAGTATATTGTATCTACTAGTTTAATTTTGTCTGCTTTAAAATTCTGACATTTAAAACAATACCTATTGATCGAAAAGCAACGTCATGACAATTAATATTAAAGAGCATTCAAAACAATTGGAGCCTGTATGGCGAGATGTTCTTCAGCCCCCATAAACGGCGCCATTCTCACACGTCGCTTGCACAAAGTGAGACCACTATCAACAGCTTCATGCTCGCCTGCTAGTCTTGATGACTGCGGCGCTGCAGCATTCAAGTCATGAACCAGGAATGGTCTGTCGAGAATAAGATTTCAAGCATAGATACCTACCCACTTAAATATCATGCTATGTTATAGTTAGAGTTAATACTTGTAGTATCTAGATACGTGATAGTGTAAATAGTGTAGGTATGCTACGAATTGATCTGTTCCAGTGACAACTAAGACATAAAATGTAACAAAGATAAATGTTTGCCGGGACAGCTAGTAAATATTTATTTTATTACTAGCTTTTCTTTTATCTTGTCATAGGGTCGGTCGTCCCGTGTATTGGAAGACATACAACTGGTTATAGATAGTAGGCGATTCTCAGACCTACTGAATACGCATATATAATTTGGTAAAAATTGGTAAAGACGTTTCGGAGGAGTACGGTAACGAACATTGTGACATGGAATTTTATATATTATTTTATAATCCAGGGTTAATACTTTTTGCGATAAAAAGTAACAAATACATACCTACCGTTTGGTGACGGCGAAGAGAATATCCATCCCAGTCCAACGTTTCCCGTCACAGGGGTCCTAAGAGACGACCGAGGGGGCTCTCCAGAGAATGGACAGCAGCGCTATCTGTGAGTAAAACCACAATACCACTGCGGTCGCCAACCGATTATTGGCATTTCATCCCAAATTACGGAAATCACTGGGGGAGGCCCTCGTCCAGTAATGGACTGATGATGCAGCAGTCTACACACACTCTCATCTCTAATTTCGCATTTATTATTATTGTACACAATAGTAATAGCAGAATTAGAATTCTTGGTAGTTTTAATTGTAGTTTAATTAAATGACATATATGTACTTAGGTATTATTTAGTACAGTCCTTATTATTTATTGAAAAGATTTGAATATGCCAAAAAGCGACTTAATTTATAAACGGTTGGTACGCCATTGTCGGATAACGACAAACGTGACCTGTCAAGGCAAATCAGTGAAATCCAGATTGTTCCGTTTGAGATTTTGCATTTGGTACAAGATTAAAACGAGCAATCATACGCCGGCCACGCGGCGATGTGTTGTGGTTCAGATTAGTGAGTAGTTTTAATTTAAAGGGTTATGTTTATTGTTCCTTGTTTTTCCGGTTAGGGGTTAAATTGCGTATGAATTGATGGGGTGAGTCGCCGCCGCGTGGGACTGCATTAGCTAGTTTGTATTTAATGTAGAGTTCAGGGTGACCATTCGTTTTAAATCATAGTAAGTACGGTCGTCTTGTCTTTACCAGACGCAGAGGTTCATCAGAATTTGCCACATGTTCTTGTCAAACGCTAATTGATTCACACACTTCTTACCGCACACAAGTTAAGCAACGTGGACGGCCGGATGGACTTGTCACTGATACTTACCTACTGGCTCAAGTAGAATTTCTTCAGTGTGACAGTGCGTAACTATGAATAAATCCGAGAGGTATGATCTATTATTATTAACAGTGTCCTTTTTCGAAATAGTTTCCATAACAGATCCTTTCTGAAACAAAAACATGTTTTTTTTAACGTTACTTATATCAGATCTTATAAGTAAGTAGTATAATTAACTAATATTATGTACAC
>SJJU01009084.1:0-14836 GCA_012932125.1 Conopomorpha cramerella | reverse complement strand
GATTCTTCGTCTGCATTTTTTTTTTGTTTGTTACCTCAGAACTTTCGCCTGGGTGAACCGATTCGGATGTTTTTTTATTATTTGAAAGCTGATGCTTCCCGTTTGGTCCTATATAAATTTGGTTCAGTTCCGACAATGGCATCCATGAGAAAACCACATACATATATGTAAAATTTTACTGGTTTAAGTCGGTTCTTTTTTCTTTGAAACTATTTTATAGTACGGATCGGTAACAAGCAACTATGACGTCACAGTTACCTTTGCTATGGCTGCCCAGGTATAGTATATGCACATGGGATTACCCGTGTGTCATTGATTGATGTCGGACATTTCTTCAACCCTTCCCATCTAGAGTGAAATCTCCCCTCTTTTATGTTGTTTTCTATGTGTAGACTAGTGGCGTGCACACCATATAGGCAAAATGATACTGCCTACCTAGTATTTTGGCTGCCCGACCTAATAACAGAGTTATTGTTAGGTCTTTTTTTGTTGTACTCACGACATAGGCTAATGAAGGTCCTGTGTTTTGTGGGGAGTAGATATAGGTATCTATATTTCGTAAAGACAAGTTACCTATACATAGGTGTCAATCCTTGGAGATTACTGCCTACCTTGTCGTAAAAGCCAGTGCACGCCACTGGTGTAGATATATACCTCGTATATTGATCGCGAACGTAGCTATCGTGAAATCTTGAAATAAATCTACTGACGTTCGCGAGTTATTTCTGCCTCTCTGGATTTATTTGTCAATCTCCCGGAACTTCTCGGCCCACTTGTGGTGTCCATCAAAGTCGCCTCCGGCTATCTGTCCATGTATGCTTGGTTTCTTTAGAACTTCCCAACGGATTTTGATACGGTTTTATTTAGTGGACACAGTGATTCTTGAGTAAGGTTTATATGTACGCTACAAGTATAAAATAGCAGAGTAATATCGTTAATAATGTACATATATTGGCAAAATTATGTTTCTCGTTGAATTTCATCGATTGTCCGTAAGGTCGTGGGTTCGATTCCCACCGCTGACAGGTACTTAGGTGATGAACTTTTAAGTACTAGTCGGATATGTCTGGATGTTTTATTTAAATACTTTAAATACATACTTACAAGTATGTATTTAAAAGAAAAAAAATGTATTTAAGTGTGTTTCGTTGTCTGAATTCCATATCAAAAGTGCTTTAGCTACTTAAAATGGGATGAATGAAGGCAATGTGTGTGTTGTAAAATACCTATTTTTTTTCCTTCCATTTCGTCTCTTTCATTTCCTGTACACGAGTGAAATAGATTGTGTGACACAAGTCTTGTCTCACAAGTCACTAGACGTTCTGTTAAAGAGCGGAGTATTCAACGTGAGTGCTAATCATGTGAACGGAAATTGTTATTTCATAATTAGATTATCGTAACCAGAATGTAAGTTATATTCTGATTTAGTGGTTATCACCTGAATTTTATATTTTCGGAACATTACAAAACTTATCCAGACTACAGACTTCTAACTGTAATATGAACATTATAAAGAACATATCTGGAACTTACCTATTCCATTGATGTATTTCAGGATGGCACCACACCGCTAATCCTGGCTGCGGCGATGGGTCACACGGAGTGTGTGCGGGAGCTTCTCAACCAGGGCGCCGACCCTGCCTGCTGTAGGACGGTAAGCATCAGTAACCTCTAACATCTAAACAAAAACTAGGATAGTTAACCAACTAGGTTATTAGGTGTGTCATGCAGAAGCTCAACCAAGAGCCGACCCTGCCTCCTGCAGGTTAGGCCCGTTAACCCGTTAATCTGATCCCATTTCACTCTCGATAACCTGACCAAAAACTAGGTTAATGGGTGCCTCTTCAGATGATAATCTAGGAGGCCGACCCCTTTTTTTTGTTGACGGGGGAAATCCCTTCGGATACCCCGTCGTCTGCAGGGAAGACGACGAGGTTATGTGGTGCAGCTACTAAAACCCCCCGGTGACTTCTGCGCGAAATTGCCGGTGCTCCCGGAACACCCTGAAGAGTTCAACATCCAGGCGGCGGTGAACGTGAGGCGACGGTGCCGAAGTCACGTGGCACCGTCGCACTCGATGGGGGGGTCGGTGGAGTTCGCGCGCAGGCCCCCGCCTTGCGCGCGACCGACTCCCCCGTGTCCTTTTAGTCGCCTCGTACGACAGGCAAGGGAAAACCGCAGCCCCTCTTACGCCCGGAACTGCCGAGCCCTGCCTGCAGGCCTAGCAAAGCGCTCCAAAAAAGACATGACAAGACATACCAGGCACTGCAATTGGTTGATACAAGCTTAGTTGCACAATATGTGACATAGCAGCCAATCACAGCGCGCATTTGTTATATGCCTTTTCTTTCTTGTCAAGCTTGCTAGGGCTGCTGATGCGGGATAAGACTCGAAAATCTAAAGGTACAGGTAGTCACATTTCAGAGACGTGACCTGACGCCAAATTAAGATCATGGGTACCTTAGAAGTCAACCAGTGGTCGGTAAAGGCTTACATGATACAAAAATTAGTGTGCCTCTTACCCTGATGATGGGAATTCTGATATTCTCAGTGTAAAAAGACCCCGATCAATGGTCTTAGAATTTTTTGTATTTTGTATGGAGACGAAAACTTTTTTTCATTTCACCGCATTGTCGCCGTAGTAAAAGTTGTTCATATTGACGAGCCCAACAACGAAGACTAGTGCTCGGGCTCCTTTTACACGCAGTATGTAGATAATAGGATATTTATAGATTACGAATTATAGAACGGTAGAACGGAATAAGCATTCATTCATTGATTTCTTAATTTAAATATTATTTTTATCAACTGTAAAGACGTGAATAGAACGAAAAACGCAGCGTAATATATTCGTATTGATAGTAAATCGATTCATTTATCTGATATTTTCTAATCGTATGGTATTTCCGTATTAATCACAGTTTATGTAATTTTTCTTGTTTTACCTAATTCCTTATTCTTTAGTTTTGAACAGAAAATACACTGATGTAATCTTCAAGTAAGTACTTCTTGTCTTTACAAAGGTTTCAGGTGAATAGCGACCCTGACCTGCTATTACAGTCCGCTGGTAATGTTCATGTTTCTAGACAGTTTAGTATATTGGACATTGACTAATGTTTTGGAATGAAACATTATCTTGTATGATTTTCATGATAATCTTTGTTGAAGTGAAAAATAAATGTATGCTTATTCCAATTACGAAAAACATTAAGTAGGCAATTTTATTTATATGACGGTTAATAAAGGACGAAGTTATCGCCGAACAATTTTTTTATGTAGCCTATGTTGTGTCCCACTGCTGGGCAAAGGCCTCCCCCCATTACCTCCACTCATCCCTGTTTTGGGCCACCTCGCGCCACCCTGCCGCAGGCAGGTGTCGGTCCAGGTCATCACAAAAAAGCAAATGTAATACAGCCATGTACCTCAAATCTGAAGTGGTACTTTTTTCTCCCTTTTCGTATAGGATTAAGCATCATTTTCAAATGGTACTATGAGAACCCCTACATGAAAGTGAATATTTGTCGAGTTATTGAATTTCAAACTTAATTTTTCTACATACAGTGGTTATGGCTTTAAAAACTATTATTATCGCCACCAAATGTGAAAATATTATCAAATCAATACAACTATACGTCAAATCTTCCGTAACGACTATAACGTCTCTGTCTCGTCTCTGTACATAAAAACAAACCTTGCGGAAGACTTGCAGAGAGCCAGAGATGGATTTCATTGAAGTATTATTATTATTTTCACAAATACCTACAAACTTGAAACACAAACTGTTTGACAATCAAACGCCAATCTTAATTGAAATCATTTATTTCTTGTAGGTACAAGATATTACAATATCTTAGAGCCATTACGCACTGTATGTCGAAAAATTAAGTTTGAAATTCAATAACTCGACAAATATTCACTTTCATGTAGGGGTTCTCATAGTAACATTTGAAAATGATGCTTAATCCTATACAAAAAGGCAGAAAAAAGTACCACTTAAGATTTGAGGTACATGGCTAATTACTAACATAAACTCATTTATTATTAAAAAAACACATTAAATATTCAGAACTAAACATTATACTAAATCACATTTAAATCTAAAACAATTTTACAATGATTTTTACAATGATATTTACATTTTCTTAAAAGCCACATGTGTCCCTTTCAAAGTTACTAACTGCTACTACATTTACCCAAAATACACTCGGGAGCAATGAAATCGACTCAGTATACTACTGGTTGCAGTAATAAAATGAGTCGATTTCATTGCTCCCGAGTGTAAACAGTATGCCTATTATAATAATCAAATCCGACGATTACGGTTTTAATATAATTTAAAATTGTATTCTATTCCGTCCTATCAGGTAGGTGGGTAGTGGCTGAAGTCTGTGGACGAGACCCGAACAAGGTAGTAGGTAGTCCATCGATTTGATAATATACTGTTTGCCATATTGTCGGAGGCGGGCAAATCATCATCAATAGCCGGCATTATATATACTCAGCAGTGGACCTCAATGAGGTCATCTCATGTTGATGTTTCTCCTGAACTCAGTGGCGTGCACACCATATAGGCAAAAAGACACTGCCTACCTACCTTAGTATTTTGTTTACCCGACCTAATAATAGAGTTATTGCTAGATACTTTTTTGTTGTACTCACGACAAATGCTAACGAAGGTCCTGTGTTTTGTGAGTGAGTAGATAGGTAGGTGCCTAGGTACCTATATTTCGTAAAGACAAGTTACCTATAAATAGGAGTCAATCCTTGCGGATTACTGCCAGTGGCGTGCACTGGCTTTTACGACAAGGTAGGCAGTTATCCCCAAGGATTGACTACGTATGTATAGGTAACTTGTCTTTACGAAACATAGGTACCTACCCGTCTACTCGCCCACAAAACATAGGACCTTCGTAAGCCTATGTCGTGAGTACAGAAAAAAAAGATCTAGCAACAACTCTATTATTAGGTCGGGAAGCCAAAATACTAAGGTAAGCAGTGTCTTTTTGACTAAATGGTGTGCACACCACTGCCTACTACCTATACATAGGTGTCAATCCTTGCGGATTACTGCCTACCTTGTCGTAAATGCCAGTGCACGCCACAGCCTGAACTGTTCTATTAAACTTGGTGAAGTTTTGATATGCTACGTAGTGTTAAAATAAATAAATAACTGCTCCAGACCGGTACCAACGCGTTGTTCTTCGCGGCGCAGGGCGGCTTCCTGGATGTGGCCACCGTGCTGCTCGATGCCGGCGCCAAGGTCGACGCCCCGAGCGCGGTCAGTATACCTCTACAATATCATACTAGGCCTATTCTCTGAAACCTACCCCTCTAGGAACAACATATGTAATCTGTTGGACCAGCGATGTCATTAGTTAAACAACCTCCGTCCTTCAATCATCAATAGGGAATTTTCAAGGACCTTGTTTCTTTTAGTTGTGATAGATGGCCCTAGATGTATTAGGGTGGTAACCTAATACCCCCATCGTGTTTTTACAATAAGACAACCAGGAGAACGGCAAGACGTCATCCATACCAGGTGGATTTGCCACTTACGCGAACCAAACGGTTTGCGTCCACTTTCATAGTGCGAACCGCCAGGATGTGGAACGACTTGCCGGAGTATGTGTTTCCTGCGCAGTACAGTCTGAAGGTCATCAAGTCGCGGGTGAATAAGTACCTAATGAACAAGGCTGCTAAGGATGCCAACCACATCGCTGCTTAACATCAGGCAGGATGGTGGTCAAACGCTTGTTCATAGTGATAAAAAAAGGGTGGTTAAATGTCAACGAAACTACTAACTCCATGCAGTCAGTATTAAAGGTGACAGTTATTTTTTTAATATTTGTTTACATGTTACAGAAGTGTCTGAAATTTGAATAACTTACCCAAATAATTAAAAAAAACCTACTAAAATATAACTGACATAAGTCACCATGGACTAGCGACATCTAGATAAGAAATTTTGGAGTTTGAAAATTCTCCATTCATGATCCTTTAGGTAGGTATATGATTGGTTTAGTTTATAACTTTTAACTAAACCGTGTTTAAAAGTCTTTTTTGCATAATAATTTAAATTCAAACTTTGGGTACTAATTGTTTTAAAGTTTAGTAAATGCTAAAACTGCTAAACGTGTATTACAGGACGGAGGTACTGCGCTGTTCGTGGCGTGTCAGTGCGGACACCTGGACGTCGTGGAGGAGCTCATCCGGAGAGGGGCTGACGTCAATTCTTCTATGAAGGTAATCATTTCTACACAAGTTTAGTTAGAAAATACTGTAGTGACTTATATGATAAAAAAAATATTATTACAAATTAAACAACAAGACAAACGGAGTGTAGGACGCCCTCAGGCAAGGTGGACTGATGATATACGCAAGATGGCTGGCAGAAGCTTCAGATCACAGTGGCGTGCAATTGGAGAGGCCTATGTCCAGCAGTGGGCAAGTATGGGCTGATGATGATGAAATCAGGGGAAAAACCTAATAACGCCCAAGGTCTACCTGTCTCCTGGTGTATGAGTCATTCTCTGGAGATGTGTGCGTTTACTTGTGCCTGCCAATCAATGTTATCCATCTCCACATTGCTTGCTTCATTGTGTAATCTGCGCCTCCATAGTGCGTGGCCTCACTCGCTTTACCACAAGGGAACTGAGCCATTTCGCAGAGAATCATCTGGTTCTCTGCATGCTCTGTAGTACGGTTCCGAAGCTGAGCTTTTTCACAGAGTTCGGGAAAACTTAGATTCTGGTTATAATCACTATTTTCCAACGGGATACCATAGGGCAAAGCGGCCTTTTCTTTGAATTATTTTCAAGTGCTTGAGCTTCTTTGGAGCCATATATTGAGTATTGAGCATGTGAACGCCGTCTTCCTCAATTTTTCACGCTTGTTGTACCACAAAGTCTGCTGGAATCCGCCAGCATGGTAGGCAATGCACTGTGGGAGTAAAATGAGCGCCTCTGCGTGCGTTATGTCGCTCTTCTATACCTACCTTAACTTCTAAATACTATCTGGCATAAAATCTATACCTAATCGTAACCATGTATATGGCTCTCTGTCATTACTGTCAATGTGACATTCCAGGTTTTATCAATCATTGGATGGATAAGAGTTTAAAACTGTTATTTTGAAGTGTAGAGTTGCAAAAACTGTACATTGTAGTGCTTTGCTAAGGTGGCAACGAATTAGAAATCGGAGTATAGTGGTGTATATGAAAGTTCGGTATTTCCGTGGTGCAGGACGGCGCCACGCCGCTGTTCATCGCGAGCCAGAACGGTCACCTGTCGGCGGCGCGCGCGCTGCTGGCGGGCGGCGCGCAGCCGGACCGCGCGCGCCGCGACCGCGCCACGCCGCTCTGGATCGCGGCGCAGTGCGGCCACCGGGCCCTCGTCGCCCTACTGCTGGCCGCCGGCGCGCGCCAGGACCTCGTCCGACAGGTACACCCCCTTCCCCCCGCCACCCGCACCCCGTTCCCTCCGTCGCCGCTCCTGCTGGCCGCCGGCGCGGCGCCAGGACCGTCGTCCGCTAGGTACACCCGCACGCCCGCGATACCCTCGTCGCCGCGCTGTTGGTCGGCGGCGCGCGTCAGTTCCCTCGTCCGCCAGGTACACCCCCCGCCCCCCGCAGCCCCGGCCCCTCGTCCGCCCGGCGCGCGCCAGTACCTCGTCCACCAGGTACACCCCCCGCCCCGCACACGGCGCGCTCTCTGCGCTACCCTCAAGAGTTACTGGTCGATACACAACACTTCCGCGTGAGAATTAATTTTGAATTCCGGTTCTCTCGTGACCACGACACATGTAAATGTCCGTACCTACACCTACGCCTTTCATTAAATCGAAAGTTCTCTTGCTTTATTATTCAGACAATTCTAGACCATTATTATGTATTTTACAGGACGGCGCCACGCCACTGTACAAGGCGGCGCAGAAGGGTCACGCGGGAGTCGTCGCCGAATTACTCAAGTACCGACCTGTGCTGGGCTTGCTACCGGTCAGATATTTAAACTTTTGCATCATTTCTATTTTGTAACTTGAATAACTCGATCTCGAGGAAAGATTTATTTGTATTCCAGTATTCAGGCACTTGGGTACAGAACAACGAGTCATTTTGATATTTTTCGTAAAAAATGGTCAGAACACATACAAAAAATGGTTTGTTAAGGGACCATGCGACTACAGCGCCATTTTGACAGTTGCCTTTTCCATTGTCAGAACGGTCAGACAGCGTTGCACGGCGCGGCGGCGGCCGGCCACCTCCCGTGTGTCCGGCTGCTGGCGGGGGCCGGTGGGGGTGGGGGCGGCGGGGCAGGGGGCGGGGGGGGGGGGGCTGCGCGCCGCTAACTGCGCCGGACACACCGCGCTGCAGGTAGCCAGGCTGCAGGGACACGCGACAGTCGCAGACTTCCTCAGGAAAGCCATGGCTGAAAACGGTATTCAGGATTAACACAAGGAACTGGCTAACAGTGCGCCGGAATGTTCCTCGGGTGAATGAACTTTGGGAAATGTGTATTTCAGATTTTTTATCGGCGCAAAAATAAGCAAAGGTGAAATCGGTCTTACGTACATTGTTTAAGTTCGCGCCCGTAGACCAGGTTAAATCTCAAATTTTTAAAATATAAGGTCGAGCCTACACTACCAATTTTTTGTCGATTTGACGATTCTGATCCTCGCTTTACAGTATCGTAATCTTGTTTTTGCAGTGTCCTCTCCTCTCGGAGCCATGGCCACTTGAGCTCATACGTACATGTTAAAACACGCTGTAAAGTTTTATACCCCATGTGTTCTTTGGCACGATCGTCTCAGGGCGACAAAAAGTCGGTAGTCTGCGTGCGGCCTTAATCTACTTTCTGTACGAATCGATTCTCGTCAACAACTCGCAAAAGAATCTCAAATGAACTGTTGTAAATAGGTGATCATTGTTACATATTGAAGTACATCATAAATGCCGTGATTCTATCGACTGAACACTATGTATTTTGATATGTATAATTTAAGATTTCTTCATGTTTAACCCACTAGCACCCACTGTACTCGAAGATTGACAAGTTATTTTAAACTCTATTACTTGACAATAAAAGTCAAAATAAATTAAAGAGACAGTATTCTTCTGGGCGTTAATTGGTTAAACACAGCGTGTTCCATATCAAATTGTATTCAAAGTACACACACAAGTCTAACGCTATGAAAATTAACATTCTGTATAAAGTTTGTACTAGTCAACAGTATGTAGCGTAGAAAAAGTGAAGCTGATTTGTTTATTGTACATTGAAACATTTTTTTTTACTTGGTTGAAGTTTTATTAAAAAATGCAAGAAAATCTTATTTCCTAGTTGATTGAATTTTGTATAAAAAACGGATCGCAATTTGCAATACACAGTTTTTCAATTCAATTGCAACGCAATGAACGATATAAAAAAATACTTTGAGAAAAACTATTCTCTAGACTTTTTTATTTACTTTTAAGTCATATTATTAACAAACTCGTGCAATTATTAATTGTGTTAATGTAATACTTAACATCCTGTGAAAGTTAATGGACTATAGAATAAAAACATATTATTTTACTCAGTGGCGTGCACACCATATAGGCAAAAAGACACTGCCTACCTTAGTATTTTGGATACACGACCTAATAATAGAGTTGCTATATCTTTTTTTGTTATACTCACGACATAGGCTAACGAAGGTCCTGTGTTTTGTGGGTGAGTAGAGAGGTACCTATATTTCGTAAAGACAAGTTACATATACATAGGTGTCAATCTTTGGGGATTACTGCCTACCTTGTCGTAAAAGCCAGTGCACGCCACTGATTTTACTCAGTCAATACATTATTAACCCTTAATCAAACAAAGGCTAGTATATTGCCACTTGACCAACACATACTTTGAACCTTACTGGAATTATCTAAAAATGTCACAGAAGTTATCAGAGAATAATCACATAAGGTATGTAACACTACGTGCCACATACCTACATACCTATTTCAAAATTAAACAATTTATTAAACATTGCTAAATTATTGTTTTAAAAAGCTAGATTTTATGATAAACATCACCCGGGTTTATGTGATGGAGTCGGTAATTAGAATAACAAACGTCAATAGAGTTCCATTCATCATCTGATCGGTAAGTTTGTACGAAGAGAAGATTTTTTTTTCGTTTTTGAGGATAGTTGTTCATATTGTGTTCCTTGGGGATAGTAGTTTGGTATCATGGGCCGAGTGGCTCTATCTATACTCCGTTTTATAATTCGACGAACGATCTGACACTTGGAGTGTGCCCATTTTTTGTAATAAGAAAAATAGTGATGTGCAAAAAGAATCGCAATTCGTAAATCCGCGTGACATTTCGTGAAATAAAAAGTGACATTTCCATGTGTCAGATCGTTCATCGAATTATCAAACGAACTATAGTTTCGCCAACATTTTTCATTTAACCTTGTATAAGCAGATTGGCACTTACATATAAAAATTATTGAAAATATAAGTGCACTAAAAAATATTCCGACTACCTAAGTTTTGCCCTGAGACAATGTTTTCCACGAGATAGTTAAGTTTTCAGCTGTCTCGGCACAACTTGTTTGCTCGAAAGTCGTGTTTGCTTTAGATAGGTAGATAGATACTTAACTAAGTATGTACATAATCACAGATAGCGACTGAAAGGTTAAAAATTCCCAGAAGTTTAAGATGGAATTTATTGTTTGTTTGGAAGTCGTTACGTTTAAGTAATCATAATAACATTATTATTGTATACCGACCCATATTATAAGATCTGACTCACAAAATAAATAAGAGTCTCATTAATAAGTAAGCGAAGAACTGAGCGTGTATAGTATTTATAAGTTTTGATCGTTGTCAAATTATTTATTTACCTACGTTGTAAGGAGTTAGTTGTTAAAGAAAAGATATAAACGTTATTACATAGCTGGTTGTTTTATTTACCTTTCACTGGATTTTACTAGTTACGCACGTAGAAGAAGGAATACTACCTCTATTTGTAATTGTATCAGTCTCTGGCACCCATAGTACAGGGTATCCTAGTTTGGGGTCAGGTGACCGTGTGTAAAAATGTCCCGGCATATTTATTTATTTAGAGTTAGAATCTCTCTCATACCCGCGACAATTACTTAAGACGAACTGCAAGAATGAGCCAATATCTCGAAAACCAGCTTGCCGGAGTCTGTGTTTCCTGCGCAGTTGGTACAGTCTTCGAGTCGCGGGTGAATAGGTACCTAAATGAACAAGTGTGCTCCATCGTAGACCACATCGCTGCTTAACATCAGGCAGAATGGTGGTCAAACGCTTGTACATAGCGATTAAAAAAAAACTAGGCCGTCACAAATTAATTACGAAAGCCTCAACGAGCGTCACTAATGAATGGAATACGTGTTTGGTAACAAACGCTTGAAAACTTCGGCGCAAGGTTCCTGGGTCAAAAATAATTCTGGAGCCAGAAAGAAATGACTACCCAAGACAGATTTTTGCATTTTTCCATTAAACCAGTGACTAGTAAGTATCACAAATCTTGGCTCAATGGCTGTCACAAATATATGTGACGGCCTTTGATATACAAGCACTTGTCGAAATCACTTCCGTTGGCGATATTAAGAGACAACCGAAAAGTCGTTTTGCAAGCTGGCTGGACACTTTCAATCGATTATAAATTATTTAAGTCTCCGTAGCGTCACAAATTCTGAAGTAAGGATGTTTAGCCGTCACATACATATAGTGCCTATTAGTGGCGAAGCTAGGAGATAAGCCGGTAGTGAAAAATAGGCACTTAACCAATGCTTATTTAGATTTTTTATTTGTCTTACTTATTTGAGCTATAATAAGTCGCTACTTAATTTCCTTTAAAATATTTGTTAATGTGCCTGGCAATTGAGATAGGCTTGTCTTGTACTACCTACCGGCTTACCCCCTAGCTACGCCACTAGTGCCTATTGACCTGCTTAAATAATGACCTGTATTGAAGATTTGTCCAGCCAGCCTGAGCCACATCGAGAACAGAGGTGTTAGTGTTGGTAGGTAGGTAGGTATTATTTATCGTTACTCATTTTAATCCCTAAAGCGAAGTAGGCAGATACTTCATTTACTACCCGAAGTTTTGGGAAACGATCATTGGACTGAGCCCTTGTCTATAATGAAACTTAACTGGTCTTCTGTAGCTCAGTACATACATAGGTATTTGTCTGTCTAGTGTCTACATTTTTTTGTAGGACAATTCACGGAGTCTTATGTGTGGCTGTCGCGTGTCTGCCTGAGCATCGTGAATTATACGTAATAACAAACTAGTGTCTAAACAAGGTGATTGCTCGCAGCCGGTGGAAGTGTGCAGAAAGTAGGGCGGCGCATGCGCGAGAGTGTCATTTGTTTACTTATTCATTCACCCACTTTTTCAAACCTATAATGACAACAGTATAGTATTCCCCAGAAGGGGAAGAGTTGGCAACAAAACAGGGATGGACAAAGATAATTTGTATGGAGTCAAGAAAACGTGTGCGTTGAAAAGAGGCAAAAGCAAGTAGACGCGCACGTGTCCAGAGAATGGCCCGTACGCCGAGAGACAGGTAGGGTTTGGGTGGTGGTGGGCTTGTTCCTGTTATAACAGTACAGTATAAATCAATTAAAGATCTGGACCAGAGTGATCTGGAAACACTCGGGTTTTGGTTAAAATCGTCGAAGATCACCAAGATCGGGACGGCTTTCAGTCTGTGAGAGTTGTGTATAACACAGTCACATTCCTTGGCGACTGGGTATCTATATAACTGATTTCATACCATTCATCATTTGAAAACATACATGAGGTACCTACCTGCTTACAAAAGGTACCTAACTATTTAATATAAGTATGTACCTAGATGATAAACAAAATTCGAATATGTAGAAGTTTTTTGCATAAGTAGGTATATGCATTACGATAGAGGTAAGTAATAAATAAATATTCTCACAGTTAAGATTCATTTTGTAGGTATGTAGGTAGCTCAGTAAACTTCGGAATCTTACAAAAAACATACGTCATTGTCTGACCCTCGCTCACCTTTGAAAATAGGTAAGTAAGAAGTACTTACATACCTACATACGTTACAAAACACCTAGACAGGTACATTGATTAGTTTTCCTATAAACCTAGATTTATCTGTACCTAGGTCTAGGCGACCTGCATTTTATCCATGTCGTACAACAGTTTGTTTCTGTTTTAATTACGATATAGGTACATAAAGAAGTAGGCAGATTTGTGTTAATGTTCCATTAGTTGTAAACGCCAGACGTCGCTTATTTACGTACCTATCACATCACTACACCGGGTATACTGTATTGTATAGGCATATTAACATCCGGGGCCTAAAGGGGTATTTCCACCGACCGGACGGCACGGCACCGGACAGAAACGGATTATTTAATCTTTAAACAAAAATGTATCTTATATACGATGTTCAAAGTCTTTTTTACATCGAGGACTTGACGGTCGATGGAAATACCCCTTAAGGCCGGGGCTCCACCAAAGTGGAGAAGAGAAGCGATTTCATACAAATAAACACAGCTCATGGGTTGAGCGGGCTAGAAGTCTATGAAAAAATGGCACATCTCCTCTCCGCTTTGGTGGAGACCCGGCCTTAGTCTTCCACACTCTGCAAACGACGATGTACCTACATTACTGATTTCGTTATTTTAATTTCACAATCTTCTGCGGTATAACAGCAATGCGTTTAAAAATAGCGTCTGTGGTCCAGTTGGTCGGATACTTGACTTGTAACCGGGAGGTCGCGGGTTCGAGTCCGGCTACTGGACGAGTACCAATGGGACTCTTATTCAGAGCCTATGTACGCAACGCAACGCTCGTACGGTGAAGGACAACATCATGATGAAACCCGCACACCACAAGGTGTGTGAAGCCTAATCGGCGATGGCTCACCCTCTGCCACGTTGGGTTAAATACGCGCGCGTGAACAGTGGGCATTTTCTTTAGCCAGTGCCTACACCGCTTTGGGATTAAAAGGCGTGAAGTGTATTTTTTTTTATAATAGCAATGCACATCGTTTTCGGCAGAGCCATGCAACTACGAGGGACTTGTCACCCAGGTAGGTAAGTACAAAAAGGAGAAGGCATGTCTCAGGCAGATATACACCAACCTACATGATGTTAAGTGAATAAGCAATCACGCCATTGCATAGTCGGAAAAAAATATGTTTATACCTAAAGTTGCAAATTGTTATGACACATACCTATTATGGTTAAAGCAGGTAGGTATATTTAATCTGATTTACCTACCTACGTTCATACCAAATTACACATAGCTTTACTACTTAGATACCGTAACTTTAATAATCAGGGAATATCCCACACGGACCGACGTAAAGTGGGCTATTCCCGGCGCCTTTTCAAATGGTCTCGATAATGCATAAAGATCAGATCCTCAAAAAGTGAAGTTTTTTTTTATGGTTTGACATTGTAAATATCTCTAACCAGACACGAGCATGAGACACGGAGACATCTAATAAGTAGAACACACACCAAGCGAGGTCATACCCATGATACGCATGTAGCCACGCGCCGGCGTTCTATCATGCGGAAAAATACCTTGGTATGCATTTTAACATTTCTTATTAGGCTGTAGGGAGGCGTATATGTGTATGAAGAAGGCTTACCTATGCAGTAAAACGTGTAATCATCACGTCGTCTTATTTCAAAATACCACGAGGCTGGGCGATTAGATTAGATGGACGGAAAGACGTCACCCATACCAGGTGGATTTACCATTTACGCGAACCAAACGGTTTGCGTCTACTTTCATAGTGCGAACCGCCAGGATGTGGATTGTTCAATGACTTGCCGG
>SJJU01009082.1:0-10668 GCA_012932125.1 Conopomorpha cramerella | reverse complement strand
ATAATCACCACGCTTGGCAGGCGGGTTGGCGATCGCAGTGGTGTTGTGGTTTAACTCACAGAGAGCTACAGCCCGTCCTCTGGAGAGTTGCCTTGGTCGCCTCATACGACCTCCCAAGACGTGAAAAGTTGGGCTGGGGTGGTGACGCATGTATTTCATTCGATGTCACCACACGGCTTAATGCTTTTTTCTGTTAATATCAAACTAGAGATGGCGCTAGTGCTAGTTTATGTATGAATGTATGACTTCATTGCATTATTTTATTATGCATTGAACGTGGCTTTTTGCATTTATTCTATCTACTGCGTGCAAATTCCTCACGGACAATAAGATCAATATTGCAACAAGCTCAGGATGATGATGATGGAGTCTGTAATAGGGAATTTAGATCTTTCCATTTGTCTTTTTATCTTTATTTCTAACATTCTTACGCTCTGGAGCGACATTCCAAACCTTTAAATCGACTTTTTATCGAGCAACAGTGGCCTAGTGGTTACCTACTTGGATAGGCAAGTGAAGGTTGCCCAGTCGAGACCCGACAAAGCGGCGTACCAATAGGTCTTCTTTTTAAAGCCTATATACGCTACGCAACGCTCCTACAGTAAAGGACAACCACAATCGCATAATAATGGCGATGGGCTCACCCCCTGTCACGTTGGGTTAAATACGCGCGTCTGAATTTCCTTAGCAAGTGCCTTTTCCTACTTCGCTTGGGGATAAAAAGTATATTTTTTATTAGCCGTCACCATCTCAGGCCAACTTTTCCCGTCATGGGGGTCGTAAAAGGCGACCGATGGAGCTGTCCAGAGAACGGACAGCAGTGCTCTCTGTGAGTTAAACCACAACACCACTGCAATCGCCAACTGACCTGCTAAGCGTGACGATTGTTGGCATTTCACTCCAAATGACGGAAATACTTAAAGGAGGCCCTCGTCCAGCTGTGTACGTTTTATAGTTGATGATGATATTTTTTTGTGTAAGTCGGAGTCTGTTGACGTCGAGAGGAGAAACCAATGAAATCTCCGAGCGGATATTGGAGGCAATCCTATTGGTTAATATTTCTCGATAACCGCTCCGCTACCTCGCTCCGCATCAATGCACAGGAAGAACAACGGCCCCGCAACCGTCAACCTAGAGGCAGATGACCTGACCACTAGTATATCTAAGTTGTAAATATCTGTACTATTTGATCCATTTTTTGGTACGTTCGAGAGCAATAACTGAAAGCCAAAGTGACTATATGCCATGACCTTCTGTGCGAAATATGATGCATGACGTTACTGCGTGTAGTTTGACCCTGACAATGGTCTTAGAAACATTGTCGGACTCGCCAAATACTTAATTTTTTACAATGATGACAATCCTGGGAAAGAAAAACTAAATTTGACACAAAGATGTCATATACCTGGACAAATAATGGTCCCGTTTTGTCTGGAGTTGAAAAGAAGTTTTTTTCGATTCCCAACAATATCATTGTTCTTCCTTAGTCCTTTACAATACTATGTGTCAGATAGAATGAGGATCCTGTTTCCCCAGCACAGGTTTACCTTTAGCGGAAACAGTTCATCTTGGAACTTGTAACTGTTATTTACAAATAAACATATTTTCATTTCATTCTTTTTCATTGTCATAGTAAAAGTTATTCATATTGACGAGCCCAAGAACGTTTCTAGGACTATTGCACGGGGTCCATTTCACGCAGTATACGCGATGCAGGAAAATGACGTTTATCGTCAAAAAGCTACGTACCTATACCTAAGCCCAATTTCATTCAATTCTTCCATTCTGCTTCAGGTTAGAAGACGACAGCCACTTATCCAGCAATGGCTACACCAACATGGGCGCCAGTTTGGAGAGCGTTGTCACCGAGCAGCCGGCGAACAACAACCACCTCCCGCCCTACGCCATCACTGGGCGGGAGATCAAGGAGATGCCCATACATGCTGATAAGCTTTATGAGGTAGGTTTTCAATACAGAAACTCGCCTTCTCTTTCAAGATATCGCAGTGACTGAAGACAAAACTGTCCAATCAGTAGTGCAATTCTCGTATTTTTGCTCGATCACGATAACGTTTTGGTTTAGCTTACGCTCGAGTTTAGTGGAGTTCAAAAATTACCAGAATACCATCTGTTTGAGAAGAGTAATTTTAGTTTGTTTGTTTACGCGAAAATGCTTTGACGATTCCGAGCCGTTTGACGTACTATTGAAATTCGATAGTAACACGAGAACGATAGTAACAAGAGAGTTTGGACTAAGTTGAGACTTTTTTAGTATCGATGAAAATACGAGAATTGCACTATAGTTTGGGTTGCCAGCGGGGACTTAAGGATCTGAGACGTCGCCACTGAATATGAGCCTCATTAGGAAGCTTAAGCTCAGTCAGTGAATAGCTCATTCGTTCGTATGATTGAATAAAAAATGAGAACATCCGATGCTATTCCGCCGACTTTGGTTCTTCTAACTTCAGTTCAGAAGAACTAAAGTCATCTGCATAGCATAGACACCTGCTGGACTCAACAGCAGACTTCGGCTTCAAAGGCTATTTCTAACTTATCCTCTGTAAAAACATGCAAGTGACCATGTTTATAACTAGTGTTATACTAAGCACGTATGATTAAAACATCTTGTTTTATCTCTTAGAATAAATAAGTAGATAAGGGATAAGGCAATTACAGCAATTGTGCACGCGTACAATGCGTGGACATAACCCGAGAAAAAGTAGGCTAAACTATCATACACTTGTATTCTGTTGATATTCTATTATAATTCTGAAGATCATATTGGCTAGGTGCGCGACGGTGGCGACGCGTAGCGTTTACAACATTTGCGGAAGCTGTCTTTGCAAATATAAATAAAACCAAAGATTAAAATAGTATTTGTTGACATTATTTAAGTGCTATTTCGTAGTATTACTATAAAATGAATATAATAATAAAACACTTACTTCTTTCTTTTCACAGCAGCAATGCATTTCGTTTTCGTTTCGATTTCGTTGTTCTATTTTGTACGACGCTCTTGGGAAAACATAAAATGTACATTTGCTATTGAGGCCGTTATTTTTACAGTTAACAACGCATTTCTTCGCTTTGATTCTGTTCTGCAATCATCGAATTGACAGCTGATCATCCGCATTTGTTTCCAATTTCTGCCGTGTTGTGTGCTGCGGTCGCTATCTGTCTGCCACTACTAGCTTTGCACACACATAGCCAATAGATCGACATGTCTATACTACTAATGGGAGGTTTTCTCACAGGTGGCTTATTGCAGTTCTAAGAAATGTCCATTAGATGGCACTACTTAGACACGGTTGTCATCTCAAAGTGTTATTTTGTTTCTTCTTGATATCATGTCTGATTAGCGCCACTCGTGGGATGTTTGAGAACTACATTTGACGTTTTTGATGCTGTCAGAAAACCTATCATTGTATAATTACATATGTACTAACAATCTTAGTACATATGTAATTATACAATGAGAGGTTTGCCCCTTGCACACGAAGACTGCTCAATAGATTTGACGAAAATTAGGTGTAGAGATAGATTATGAACCTGGAATAAAACAAATACCTGCAGCTGAACAAAGGAATGCAGGGAATTTATGTAATTGCCACGAGAACGGGATAAACTAGGGATAACAGCTCTGGGGTGCAGCATAAAACAATAAATATGTTTGCTATTATTATACCTACTGAGTGTAAAGAGACACCGCAAAATTAATATTAATTATTAAAACTTCTGGGCCAATTAAATTAGGTATTTCGTTTTGAATATTCCTTGAAGCTCAAGGGAGAAAATTAGGAAATGTTGGCTACAAAATTCTAAAAACGACACTGTTCTTCTTGCGTCAAAAAATAATATGGGGAGGTAATATTTTAATGAAGGTGACATTAAAATATTACAGATACTTTATCCCAAAAACCCTAAATTATACATAACGTAATACAGCCAATAAGTTAAAAAATTAAAGCACGTCTTTAAATTTCCAGGTGTTCTCAAAATCGATGATCTTCAGAGAAGACTACGAGCTGAAGTCCAAAGGCAGTATGGACTCGCTGGATGACATCGAGACCAAATCGGAACCGGATTATTTGAGCGACAAACCAAACCGCACCAAGGTTTACTTCGAAGACGAAATAAACTCGCCCGTAACTGACTTCGAGATAATGTTCAAAGACGAACTTCTCTCAAAACACGACATGTTTAAGATTGACGAAGAAGAAGAGAGCGACAAACAGAGCCAAGACACAGAAGAAGGATTGACTATGAACGTATCCGTGAAAAGACAAGACATAATCAAACCGACAACAGTGACACCGAAGGATGAAACGAAAATCACAACCACAAGTCAAATCTATGAATACGACCCAAGAACAATAGTTGCTGTACCGACAGCTATACCAAGAGTGGAAAGCGTGAAAGGTATACTGAGACAGAAAACAGATTTAGCTAGAAGTCTCAGTGCAAAAACATTAGAAAGAGTCGACAGTTCCAGTCGACTGAGTCGTTCTAATCTCAACCGCGTTGATAGTTTGAAAAACATCGATCCGGAAAAGATAAACAAAGTCTTATCTCGAGTACCTCACAGAAGTGCATCGTACTTGAACATACCGCAGCATTTGATACCGGAAAAACCGCAACTAACTAAATCCAACTCCACGATAGGAGTGACGTCATTGGAAGACGATCACAAACTAAGCAGATTACCGGACACACCGATAATAAAGAGCACGAATCTACCAAGATTCTTCGCTGACAGCCCAGAATTGACTGAATATAAAGGTGAAACTAGCTTGCAGAGTATTCAGCAGAAGGAGGCGATGTTGTACAAAGAAGACATGAGCATGCCACGGTATTATGGCACTTTGGGAAAACATTTGGAGCCGGAACCCGTGCACGAGAGTAAATCGATGCCCGATTTGAGAAATCCAACGTCAACGGGCAAAGTTAGCAAGAGATTGGTGAAACTAAGAAGTCGACTGAAGCCGTTGGTTATAAAGAAGGGAACGGAAGAACGACTTTGAACTATCCTTCTGAACAGAAGACACGAATTTTAGTTTGTAAAGAATAAATACGAATGGTTTAATATGTAATATTCACAATCGTATGGCTCAAAGAAGGTTATTCATATTTAAGATCTTTATCCATTAGCTATTCTACAAATATGCCTTACTATTACTTATTTTTAAATTTACTCTTAATAAGTACTTTATGAGTGGAGGTGACGACTTCTGGACATCTCTCACTGATTAGAACCATCGACCTTGCAAACATTAGACTCCAAATGTTTCCTTAATGCCATTTTGTAGCTGGATTTGGTAGCTGGCTACGGCACAAGAAATATAGTCCCATTTAGAAGCTGACTGCGTACTAATTAGCTACGAAACAGGTGTATTTCTTTCCCGTGCCGCAGCCAGCTACCAAATCCAGCTACGAAATGGAACTAAGGGCTAATGTTATACAGTGTATATCACAACACTTATGGTATTATACAACTTCTCTGTCGAGCGTCTGTAGTCCAGTTGGTCGGATACTTGACTTGTGATCAACGGGGGTTCGAGTCCGACTACTGGACGTGTACCAATGGGACTCTTTTTCAGATCCTATGTACGCAACGCAACGCTCGTACGGTGAAGGACAACATCGTGATGAAACCCGCACACCACAAGGTGTGTGAACCGTATAACGGCGATGGGCTCACCCCCTGTCACGTTGGGTTAAATACGCTTGGTGAACTGTGGGCATTTGCTTTAGCAAGTGCCTCTGTCTACCCCGCTTTGGGATTAAAAGGCGGGAAGTGTATTTATTTTTTATTTTACAACTTCTCTCATTTGTAGTCGACTGTCATTCGCTCGTAACTGCTCGTCATTGCTCGACGACGATACGCGTTATGCTTGAACTAGGATATGTACTTCCAGAACAGTTTTGCTCTCATGTGATGTCTAATAGTTGTATGGTTTATAACACCAATAGAGTACTCAGGTCTTGAGGCTTATTGTACTTATTTCTTTGGCTTATTGTATAGGCTTATTGTACCTATTTCTTTATCTTCAGTATTTTTTTTTCTTGACATCTTTTAAGTAATCTGTATGTAATTTCCTATTATAGTGAAACTATTTTCTTTGGTATTATAAATTAAAGTATTTCTTGAATTAAGCCTAGTTTATAATAGAAATAACAGTAAGTGCTTACTCCAAAATGTTTAGATTAAAAAAAACACTTGTGATAAGGTATTTTTTTGGTATAGTTCGAATGAGGCATTTTCAAAATGTTTGTTTTGAATTTAGTTTACCATTTTCTCAAAAGATGACGCTACGGTGTTCTATGTCGATCATCAATCAATCCCTCTTTAACCGAAATTTCTTACAACTACAATCAATATTAAAGAAGTGTAAATCTACACAGAAACCAGTAGCGACCTCTATGTCGTAGAGAAAGAAAAATGAGTTGCCCCATTAAATAAACAAAACAATAATTGAATGAATGAATGAATGAATATGAATAAATGAATGGATATACTCTTTACTGTACATTACAAATGTAAAAAAAATACAATGGAAAAATTGCAAAAGCTATTATGGCTCAGAGCGATTTCTTCCAGGTAACCTAAATTGTTTAAATAAAGTTGTCTTCTAGTCAAAAAAATCGTATTTTCCTTCTTATTGTACTTAGCTAAGTATTTAGTTAGAGTCCTTGTTTTGTAGACTTTAAATAAACTGATCAAAATTATGGTGTTTGTTTTTATTTCACATCAAATGGATGTTTGTACTTTGGGGCCATTGGAATGATGATTATCAACCATATGACGTCCACTGCTGGACGAGGGCCTGCCCCAATGATTTCGGTGAACATTTGGGGAGAAATGCTAATAATCGCCACGCGAAGAGCATATACGTTAAAGTTGGATGCGCTATTGACCTGCCATACATGTTGATTGAGTCAGGGTACATAAAAAATACGTTGTAGTGATTTTTTTGTGTAAGTGGTTTTTTTATAATGATGGACTAATGGACGCCCCGCGTATCCATTCGTGTAGTTTATTAGTACCTACATCCCAAATTTCAAGCGTATAACTTGGGCGGTTTAGATTTTTCATACAAAAATATTTTCACATTAATTCCCGTTCCTTCCGAATTCCTTTCTTAGTGCACCCCTACGTAACTACGCTATGACCGGTCCAATTTTCAATTGCCGACGTTTAGCCGTTTAGGCTGTGCGTTGATATGTCAGTCAGTCAGCTTTTCCTTTTAACTTAGCACCCAGGTATAAAAATGGCTAACTCAATTTCAGGCAAAGTGTGGATTGAGTCCTTTCTGTGTAACTACGTGCAATTATTTTCTAGAATCAGCAAATGAAATACAGTTGTATGTAGAAAAGAAACATCAATGAAAAAGCGCGTTTTTTTATTTATTACTTTCATTACAGTATTCAGACTGAACACGCCATTTTCAATATGATTATAGTGTATTTTCTATTTGATTGTAGTTAGGTATGTATTCACTAAAATACCGAGTGGGTACAATGAAAGGTAAATTGTACTTAGTAATATAATTTTACATTACATAATAATATAGGTAATTCTCAATTACAATAATAATTTTGGTAAAGATTACTAGATAAAACTAGAAAATTTAAGGTCTCCTTTTTCCGGAGCCATGGCAAAATTTATTTCGTAACCAGTTGTGATTTGGTAAACTAGCCTTACCACCGGTTTATATGTGCCGAAATTATAAACAATTTGCTTTTTACAAATTACCGTTTGTTAATAATATGTGTACCTACTACTGATAAATAAAATAACAGGTAAAAAAAATAATTGAAAAACATAAACTGTTACATTTTCAAATATACCTGAAAATGCAATTCATACCAAAGTGGACTCTAACGGATTTCGAAATGTCCAATGAAAATTAATTAATATGCTGTGATAATAAAGCTCACGTTGATGCAAACTGATTAGGCCCTGTAACATGAGATTTCAAAGTAAGTTTACACTGTGCGACAGTGACGGCGCTATACCACTGATCTAGCGCTATCCTTGTCACACAGCGAGTTATTATTATTCTAGGGCCTCATGGTACGGGGACAGAGGCGATAATGATTAGCCAAATTCAGCTGTTGGTGTACTCACTATTATTATATACTCGTAATTGTTTAGATACATAACTCGTTCTGTTTACATAAAAATATTTAGTAAGTAGTAGGTGTACATAAAAATATTTAGCAAATAACCAATCTTGTATGCATACTATGAGTTTGAGAAGCATATTAATTTGATATTTGTTATGTTTGATACTCTATAATACAATCGAAACTAAACAACTCTTAACAACATGATGCAATTGAATAAATTAAATTAAATGTCAGTAAGCTCCTGCGCAAGTTAGGATGATTTTTATTCCCAACAATATAAAAATGTTTTGCAATGCGCTTCCTTTGGTATGAATCGAAACACTGTTAGATCTTTTTGTAATAATGCTAATGTACTATAAGTATATTTGGAAAATAACAGTTCATCAACATTTGGTAAGTTGTAAAGAAAAGTAATTTCGACTACTTAATACAATTGAAAAAAGTTACTTTGCACATAAACCAACCTTTGAACAATATGATAAGCTCAATCATGTGATAAAATATTTTACAATATAAATGTACTTTACAACTGGCACTGAAATACTTTCGCCATTGCACCTGAAAGGGAGGCTTCATAATATTTTTCTAAAAATCGTTTTTTCATAATACAAGAATACTTGGGAATTTCGAATACTAAACACACAGAGCTACATACAAAGCTTAAGGGTTTTTAACATTTTAAATAGGAAAATTTGGAATTAAAAGTAAGGATACACACCACAAAATAAAACCTAATATCAGCACATTAGATTATATAAAAGGGCTTTTAAGACTGGATTTTTGGTTGAGAAAACATCAACATTTTGCTGAAGAAGGTACCTACTTTTATTTTAATCTATGTATAGTGTAATTGGTAGAGAACCAAGTTGTTTCAGAAGGTAATACAGTAGTTGTTACTAAATTATTTCTGATCTAAGATTTTACAGTGTGGTGTATAATGACATAGTTAAAAGATGGAAAAAATACCACAAATCGAATACTAGGGATTAGGAACACCTGTTTAGTCAAAAACCTCTACTAATAGACATTTCCTAAAGTAAGATGGTGTAGCTATGCAATTCACATAATATCTACTAAAACTAACATTAGTTATATAAGTTCATTATTTAATAAATAAACTTTACAGCCTATCTAGAATCGGAAATCACCACAAGACAAAAGTCTGTTTAAATCTAGTATCTATATAAAATGGATTAGGTATATAATATACACTATACAGATATTTAGAATAATGCTACGCATTTCAAGGGACACATTTTTCTTACAACAATTCTGAAAGTGTAAATTAAACAATATTATGCACATATAATTGGCCAATTACCTACAGTACAGTTTTTATTTCACACGATCTAGCTTTCTACGGGAGATAATGTATTATAGTATAGACGTATAGGCAGATATTTGATAAAATGGTTAAAACTATAGATGAAACCTTTTCGCTATGGCCTAAGAGTTAACCAGTAAGAGGTCATCTATGCTATATTGGCATCGGAATGGCATTCTGGTGTCCGAGATAGTATTAAACATATCATCCCGGGATTATTTCACACACTGTCACCCTACCCCAAACTAGGCCAGTGTTAATAGGTGGCTATTATACTTTTAAAAACAAATACCTATAGAGAAATAAAATACCCAAACGTAAACAACAAATGCCTCAGTTCATCACTAGAGCATTATATCAGAGTCTACATGACCACTATTGGTTCATCTTTGGGTTTTGATTAAGAGGTTGACCACACAAGAAATAACTAGATATATACTGACAAATAGATACATACTGGTTTAAGGTAGATGTATGTTGGTATAGTGGTTTCTTTATCTTACTAAATCAATATCAAACAAACTTGGTAATACTTATTTAGCTAGCCAGTGACATCCAAACCCTAAATCCACTCTCTAAAACTGAAGCAGCTTATTTGGCTGGTAAATTGTATAAAATCTAGACAGTTATAATAATAATTTAACTGAACGTAAATATCTACGTTTAAAAAGCAAGTAGCTTGAAAGTAGATGATTGTATTTTATTCAAATAAAAAATTGTTTAAGTTTCATGTCGTTAAAATATTGGTCACTAAACGTGTTTATGACTACTTATTAAATCATAGTGCATTTTATTAATGTTGTATTTGCCTAACAACTTGAAAGTGTACGAAAGCATAGGGATAATATACAATAGCAGGTAGGCACGTTTCAAGAAAATACATACAAAAACTTACTCAAGCACTTGCATAAATATTATCAGGAAAGGTTAAATAAATTGAGAGAAACAGTGCTTAAGTAACACTCGAGTTCTGATTGGAATCTCCGGGGTTTTCTCATTTGTTTACTTTAATACTACTTATCATTGCGATTTCAGTTGTTACCCTAAGTTTGTACCTGCCAAGCATTCACAATAAAATATAATATTTGTCATTATATTCGTCTACGCACTGTTAGTTACTGTAAACTGTGTCATCAATTTTATTCTTATTTACGTCATTCTGTTTTCAACCACAATTATTCTTTGTAAAAAGTCAGTCGTTACTTAAAAGTGCA
>SJJU01009081.1:0-12148 GCA_012932125.1 Conopomorpha cramerella | reverse complement strand
GGGACACTAGTCCACTGGTACCAATCGATGAACACATGATCCAAGTTCCCGCATTTAGTCCTCAATCAGCAATCCGCTCCCGTAGGGAAAATATTGTGAAGAGCATTCTTTGATCTTCCCGTTATTGCAATAGAGTGACTGTAAGTTGTCACTGCATTGAATTATAGAATTTATTGTATGCAAATAAAAGAATTCATTGAACATTACCTATAAATAATTTTCAAGAGTAAATCGATTGGCTCGTCATAAGTCCTTTGCCACGCCCATATCCTGTCCTTCATTTGCATAAATCTATTTCATTCTACCGCTCTAGATGACCAAAATAGATGGGAACTCGCTGATCTGGGATGTAATTATAATATGGATATAATGCTCGGCTACCTTTCTTCCTGGCATATCGTTGGAGACGACTATGGCAACTGGAGGTTTAGGTTTTTTCAGGCTATGCGCTAGCAACTAGTATTTGAAGGCCCATTACACCAAAGAGAATATAATCACTACGTTTTACATTACACTTACATAACCTGATGAAGTGTTTTTGATTTTGTTGACAATGCGAGGTTTTCTGGCAGGTGGCTTATTACAGTTCTAAGAAATGTCAATAGATGGCACTACCTAGAGAGGGTTGTCATTTCATTATTCAATTTTTTGTTGACAATTCTAAAATGAGTTTCTCCTAAGATCATGTCTGATTAGCGCCATCTGTCAGATGTTTTGGAACTACTTTTGACATATTTGAAGCTATCAGAAAACCTCTCAATGTCAGACCAGACATTATCATGTCACTGAATGGTCTACCCCACTAGGAAATTACCTATGGATGTGATTTCTACTGGGTTGGTCATGAAAAGTAGGTGTACTCATAACTAAGCTGAAAACCTCATCTAGATTCAGTGGAAGATCATTAAGCAATAAAAAAAAATACATGTACTTATATGATTTTTGTACCAAGACACAACAGCTCTTCAACTCTACTAGTTCCAATGTTTATCTATTAAATAAAAATAATTAAATGAATAAAAAAAACAGTCACACAGCCTTGCATTCGGTGCTTACCTACCTAACAAATAATAAATATTAAAACAATGCAATCAGTCGAACGTATGCCAGTCACATTATGATTATTGCTTGTCTATACCTGAATAATTAATGGTCAATAGCCGAGTGTTATACAATAAAATAATATTGACTTTTAACGGGTGAAGGCAGGTGCAGTCGTTCTGTCTAGCCAATAATCATAGCTCTCTCTAGCCAGAGTTATTGTGAGAAAAAAAAAATAACCAGTCCGCCACAGCGGCGGGTAATTTGTGATTAATTGCCTCACAATCTGATCGATTCATGTCCGCGCATAATTTCAGTGTTTACCGAATCCATAACCAATAATCGCGCTCGACTTTTCGAAATTAACTTTTAAAGGGAGAATCGATTATTTTTATATCGGTAAGTAACGTAACGTTTTAAAGCGCCGGCCGTCGTCGTCGTCGTAGTTTTTTATTTTTCAACTCAACCGTTCAATATCACACGGCGGACACTACAATTTCTGTAAATAGGGGCCACGGAATTACCTAGCACAGTAACTAATTAAGGAAATAACTAGCGACAAAACAGACTCGCTGCACAAGATAATTGCTTACGTACTGTGCAAATTCACAGAGGAGGCAACATAGTGGACTTTCCTATACTTCAGTGACTTGACGCTTTGTTACACACCTTCGCCCCGCAAAACCTTTCAGCTCAAACACCACTGTAAACTGAACTTTCTATAAAGACAAACTATCAACACACACTTGCCTTCCTAACATACGCAGCGAACATGTTCAACACTAAATGACCGAAGCCCATACATAACAATCATTGCCACAATACACCTTCATGTCACAAAAACGGAAACTATGCAAGTGTTAATTCGAAAAATACAAACCGCAGGACTGTAATAAGCGGACGAGACGCGGTACCTTGCGGCGTCCCATAAAATGACTAGTAGGTAAAGCTAGCAATTATTACTGCAGACGCAAAATGGCTGACCTGTACACACTCGGCCAGGGTAAACTGACCTCTACAACCCTCCCCAGCTTTGTTGTCTCCACGCCACACGCCCGTCTCTGTTGTCTCCTGTATTGATGGAAAATAAGGGTCATTTTTTTATGTCACACTCGGCAGTTGGGTCACCAATTATTGCGTATAACTTGCTGTTTAGTAGTTTTGCTGCTAATTACATTGTTGTAATTGTAATGAGTGAGTGCAGTAGGGCTTGATGAAATGAAGTGTAATTTACAAATTAGTGTTTCTACTTGCTTTACAGAAGTCGTGTCTGTGGCGTTAATTTAGATTGATATAGTTAGGCATGATTATTGGTTACCTTACTGTCGATACTAGTGGAATAATTGCTACAAAATGCGGTCGATGCCTAATAAAAATAGCACTTATTTTAAGTACTCATATTATGGTGATCTAGGAGTGTTTATTAGGTATTTCCATCAAGGGCCTCATAAATCCTAAATCCACTTTCGAAGGTACAAAAAACACCTGATTTATAATTACGTACATATCACTAAACACAAAGAAACTGCGTATAGTTTTAGTGCAGTCTTCAAATCACCAAACTCAAGCCACACGCCGTTCAGTCTAGTCACTGCACCTGACCGTACCTAAAAAAAAAGAGAAGCTACACCTACAAAAATAATGAAGTTAGACAGAAAACCATCTAAGTTGAGTTAGGAAAATTAAAATTAGAGTGAAGAGAGTACCGCCGCGGGCGGAGGCCTTGCGCCCCGCTGTGCTCGCGCCGGGGCCCGCGGCGGCTCCTTTGTTCCCTCGCCCAGCATTTGTCATGTTAACACTAAACGTGTGAAGCCAATCTGTTATTAATGGAGGAAAGATTACATAAGTCTTCGGCTCTTTGTGGCGCGTTGTAGGGTTGAAAAAAAAATATACTGTTTGCGTTTGTTTGATCGTCGAGTGGCCACAATGAGTGAGGTTTGAATGGGATTAGAATTCGAGACTTTTTCAATTGGGTGGCTCGCTTGGTGGTTTTTTTTTTGTTACTAATGGGATTATAGAAGATTATTCAAATATGTACAAACAACTGTACATTATCAGAATATTATGGTATCTGTATGAAGGTAAATTCAAAATAATTGCACAAGCGCTTACGGACGATTTGGTTAGAATATCCGGAATTGATTAAAATAATTTTACTTTAACGAGAAGAAATTGAATCTTCCAAATTATTGGTACCTACCTACATTTTAATTAAATTTCCTATCATTGCTCCAATCCAATTTTTTTCCCCAACATTATCAAAATCCAATACAGTAAAAGAAACCGCTTTGAATAAAAAATATAAAGTTTAGTAAAGCCGTAAACAGTACCAAATTACGAGTGATAAATAAAGTGAAAAAGCATCTGTATAGTTTAATGATCATTTTTACCAATCTCATTAAGTTTCATTCGGTTGACGCTCCGACTGGCATCGACTTGTGATGTCGTAAAAATATCTCGAAAAGGCGGCGCGGGCGCAGCTCGGCCAGGTGGCTCGCGGTATTAGAATAACGCGGCATTTTCGACTTATTATAAATAGCTATAATGACGAGTTAAAATATTTTGAATATACGATATTATGATTACCTTGCCACGTCTTTTTTATAATACTTATTATTAGTGTTTTAATATAATTTCCCTAATGATACGAAAACGAAATTTTAAAATGTTTTTCGTGCTTTTAAGTTGATCAAGAAAGTTTTGTTAAATAGTTCATTCAATATAATAGAACGGACTACTGATGACATGGATTATTTTTATAGTCGTAGAAAGAAGATATCAGTGGCGTGCACACCAAATTGGCAAAAAGACACTGTCTACCTTAGTATTTTGGCTACCCGACCTAATAATAGAGTTATTGCTAGATCTTTTTTTGTTGTACTGACATGGATACCAAAGGTCCTGTGTAGATAGGTAGGTACCAATATTTCCTAAAGACAAGTTACAATCCTTAGGTGTCAATCCTTGGGGATTACTGCCTACCTTGTCGTAAAAGCCAGTGCTCGCCACTGGAGGATATAATGTAAAAACTTGACAAACCTTTTTTTTTGCCGTATTATTGTTTTTATAGGATGATGGTGTTAGGTATAAACAGCAGTTTATTCTATGTCGTATATTTCTTGACACGCGTGCTTGGCCTGGGTATTATTCTTCTCTCAAACAATCAACAACAAGAACAGTGAATGAACCCAACCTTTTTGCACCATTTAACAAAATGTAGCCAACATTCGGTAGTGTTAGTGGTCAAACGAACATGTTTATGGCTCAAGTTCACAGAATCAGTGGTTAGTTGTAAACTTGTACCTAATTAGAAACGTTGTAAATGATTTTTTTTATTGTCCACTAATAGGAAGGTTAAGATGTATAATAACTTTAAATAAAAAAGAACTGACTTTAACCAGTAACGTTAACACTTTTGTGGTTATGTCATGGATACCAATGTTGGAACTGAACCTGAAATCTGAAATTTAATTGGAGCATAACGGGAATTTCAAACAAAAAAAGAATCATCCGAATCGGTTCACCCATTCAAAGGTTTTGAGGTAACAAAGATCGAATTGTTATCCCCCTCAATTTTTTGAAGTCGGTTAAGAATCTTTTTATTTGTCATTATTTATTCAGTTACCCCATCTCTAGCGTAAAATAGTACGCTAAAGATGGGGTTTTGGTAGCGGAAAATGGTGTAGAAAGAGCTTGTAAGAAGTATAAATGTGGATGAAGCAGGTGAAAGGAGTGTGCCGGAAATGTGACAAATAGAGATTTGTAATGAGATCTTCATATCCATCCCGGATACAAACATGAAGTGTATGTATGTATTTACTATGGCCCGTATTCTTAAGCAATAATCTATTAGTCAAGCCTCGCCTGAACACAGTTTGTCCCTTTTACGCAAACACGATTAGAGCGAGACAAACGTTACTTAAGCAGAGATCAATGCTTGAGGGGACACATTCAGAAATCGAGCCCTAAGTATCATCTAGCATATTGGTCGACCCGAGAGCTACCGCTCGTCCAGCCAGTAGGGCAGTACTAAGTAGGCTCTATGCTGTAGCGCCAGTTTATTCTGAGGTAGCTCTTGAAATTGCGTGATGTGCTCCACGATGAAATACACTTGTTTATCAGGTACCCCCAAACTATACTGCGCAGGAAATCCAGACTCCGGCAAGTCATTCCACATCCTGGTGGTGCCGGTTAGCACTATGCAGGCATGGATGACGTTTTCCTGTTCTCCTGGTTGTTCTATTGTAAAAGCGCGATTGGGTTATTAAGCTATACAACTCCATAACACACTCCTTTGACTTTTTTTTTCATTCTCTGACTGACAATAATTTTATTTACCATACACGCTAGCCATGAAACTCGAACCAGCAACCCACCGACTCTCTCACCGGATCACAGGCGCATTTCATTCTTCGTCGTTATAGCTGTAATACTTACCAGCTACAGCATTTCATTCCGAGTCGGGGGCGTGGCGCGGTACATTTATAGGCGCATATACAGGGTGTAACCGCGGCTGATAACCATCGGGCCTCTTTGTAGAGCCGGCTATTGTGCGAACCGAAATGGACACGACCCGGCGTAAGTACCTCTCTATAGGTATATGTATACATGCTGATCTTATTTTGGATTTTTTTTAAATTTTTAATTTACGATAAACAAGATGGTAGGAAACTAATATGATATGGAAGCGATGAGATGCAAATGGCTTTTTTACTTCTCATTTTCAACATTAATTTTTCGCTGTAACTATTGTGTTAATGTGGTGGAATGTGCTGGTGATGAAAAATAATGTAGTGAGAGTGAGAAGTAGAGGAGAGGACTCCTATTTGATCAATTAGTTATTTCCGTGTAATGCTCCACGCATTGAAATGTGATGGTCCACCCTCACGTTTTAAAGAGATTTTGACACGACTTTATCGATAGACTGCGACAATGACACCGACTATATTATGATTTTTACAATATTATTTATTGAACATGAAGAGTTTATACTTGACTAATGGCAAATGGGCTAAAACCCGAGTCCACATGAAAAGAGAAAAAAAAGAAACTAATAGATTTATGCAGTAACTGACTTTCTTCGTCCATAATAAAATTATCTATACATTGGGAGACTTGATGATAATACCACTAGCATTAGGTATGTCTGGGATGATATTATTAAAAGTTAATCACTTGATTAAGTTACCACCTTAATGAATTGGATGTATAATGCATTAACTAAACAATCCAATTTTTTCCTCAGATTTCTATACCTAGATGTAACCCACCAGTCCGTATGTCTGGTATATGGCGCTGTGGTTCCCGGCTCTAAAAGCAGTATTTTTTTTTAAATTAATCTTCAACATTCCTGACACCTCGAATCATCTGATCGAATTGCATTCATATGGAAAATAGACAAATTATTTTATCAATATTATGCTTTTAAGGTCAACCACTGGTGGACATCAGTGCAGAATTGCTAAGAATGGAGAAAGGCAAGAGAGGTTTTTCTCTGCAGTGGGATTCAATACGCGATTAATCTATAATATAAAAATTAATCCAAAATGTGTTGGTAACCGCTTAACTCCGAAACGGACGAACCGATTTCGCTAATTCTTTCTTTGTTGTGCTTATTAATGACAGCAGAAGATGAAAATGACATCCACTGCTGGACACATGCCACCCTTGTGATTATACTAATTTCATAATAATAGTTAGGACAGGACAACGTCTGTCGCGTCCACTAGTAATTAATAAAAATAAATATGCAATATATATTAATATTGAGTTTCGTACATACCTATTTTTTTTAAATTATATTAATGGAATGTTAAAGGATTGTTTACACAGCGGACAAACACAACCACAAAACACTAATAAATATTTATAAGGTTTGGACAAAGTACCTTTCGTAGTTTTTTATTTATTTTAATAACCATATCGATACAAATATTAGAATTTATAAAAACATTAAGCAAAATTAAACGTTTCTGTCCTCAGGTAAGGTGGACTGATGATATGCCCAAGATGGCTGACAGAAGCTGGATGCGAGAGGCCGAAAACAGATCACTGTGGAGTGCAATTGGAGAGGCCTATGTCCAGCAGTGGACAAGTATGGGCTGATGATGATGATTAGATAAAGTACCTTTCTTAGTATTTTTACTTTAAAGGCCACATCAATACAAAATGTTAGAATGTACAAAAAGATCAAACACAATTAAATGTTTCTTTTATACTTATAGTTGTCCTAAGTGCTTAGATAAATAAATAGCTAACATTCCTAACAGCAATTTAGCCGTCGATCAATCGGCCGGCTTTTACTGCGCAAGCGCATGCGGCAGCGTCACGGTGACGAGGCGGCAACGCGCCGGATTGGCGGATTGTAGCAACTCAAATATTTAACTACGACTCCATAGATCTCGGACCATTTACTAACAGGAGCAGTGGAAAAAGTGGAGAGGCTTAGTAACGTATTTTTTTATTGACAATAAATGATTCAGGCCTAATCAGCCAGGGAATAAAATTCTTTGACAAAGAAAGATTGTGTTTTACAAAAACTTTGGCGGAAACTTTTTGCTGTGCCCAGCAATGTTACTAGCGTTTTATCCTGTTCCGGTGGAAACTTCGGGATACAAGTTTCATCAAAATCATGAAGTCAACGTTCATGTTAAGAATCGACGTACTTACCTCAGGCCATGCCAAACTGAAATAAAGAGGTCTGTCGCCAGATCATCGCCAGACAATACCATTAATACATATTACAGCTTTAAACAATGTCTCATTAAAAAAAAACCTTAGCACAAGTCGTCTCCACGGTGTCTCGCGAACAAATTATCGCTGCACGATTGTTAAACATGATTATGCCGGGCGTTGTTTAATAGAAACAAAAATATCTGGCGGCGCGACTTGTGTTTGATCTCGGGCACTCTGACGTCGGCCGCGATTAGCCAGCGCGCAACGTGCAATCAGACCTGCCCGGGGCTGCCTCGCCGACACCCGCCAGCCACAAACACCCTACACACCGCGTACATTGCTCCTCACATTACAAAAAAAAACCTTACCATGAAACATAACAACGTTCAATGGAAAGGTAACATTAAGCAAACGGCACACGTTAACGATGAAAAACCCGGGCAGTTGAAAGGCTGCTCGGGCGAGACGGCGCGGAACCCTCTCATTTCCTAGCCATTTGTGGGCCGATTCAGCGCACTCGCATAAATGGGGCCGGGCCTCAGTATTACATGGGAAAACGTGTAAAATCACACCTCGACGCGTCAAATTATCGATAGAGAGATGCACATCGCAAATTAATGACGCAATGATTTCCGAGGGCTCGGTTTTCTCTCGTGGTTTTTGTATCGATGTGGAAGTAATTAAACTGTTTTTGTAATTTTACGTAGGTATCTTTTGTTAAGTAGATTAATGGTTTCGATAACTTAGTGTGAACCCTACTTATGGTTATTATTATATTATAATTGCTTAATAATATAATATGACCATACCGATACTTTTTAGCCTTTCTAGGCTTGGTTTTTAAAGACCAGTAACAGCTATGCAAAATGCAGATAACGAATGCGCTAATTACACATGTTTACAATATAATTGTTAAGTACATATTAGCAATATTTTTTCATCGAATATTTTCATTGGTATGCATATAATAGACCTATATTTTAAGATATGTGCCTAGTGGGACATACGTTTTCGTATCAACACTAAAAACTAAAGAACTTAACGTTATTATACAACTATGGATTTCCGCAATAATATAAAGCAAAAATCATGTAAGGTTTCTTTGAGTATTTATGCTACAACCTAAATAAAGTAGAAAATCAAGCATTTGTTCAGCGCAAAACAAGCTACATGACGTGCTACATACTTAGTTGCCTCTTGAAGTAGTATCACTGTCTTTCCAGTTACACTGTACCAGAATATTCTGACCTTCAGTCAGTTAGAAAATCACTCTGAAAGGAGCTTTGTCTATTCTCGGTTATGTTTACGTACGAACAGTGGCGGGAAGACAAAGGTAACTTACCCTTGTGCTGTATATCTTAAGAAATCACATGCAGTAAGGGTTCAGGTGTCAATGAAAGTTGTTTACCTCGAAATGTCCGTAATGATGCCCATTGCAAGTCGTCGCTGAGCGGCACCACTATATCAATGGGCCAAACTATTATCTTGTGAATTACCAAGTCGTGAGAGATCATGCACAGGGGACTGATTACTATTTAGTCGGTTTGCATTGCTTTGAAGTTCTTAAAGATAATGTACGTCACATATTTGTGTATGTTGATATAATTATGTGCATACATCCATTAAGAGATCTTTAACTTATTACATCGAACATAAAAACGTGTTTATTTACATCAATCAAAGATCTAACTGGTATTTATTTATTAGAGACTTAAAACGATCCTTAATAAACAAGTGTGCTCCATCGTAGACCATACTAACGCTGCTTAACATCAGGCAGGATAGTGGCCAAACGCTTGTTCACTGTGTTTAAAAAAAAAAAGATTGACTTAATTCCCTTAGTATAAACTTCATCCAACGGGTACACCAGAATGCGAACAACAAAACCCAAAATTACACTCTCAGAGACAAAAATCTGAGGCATATATCAAATTTAAATCTAAATATATAAAAGGAAAAGCTGACTGAATGACTGACTGACTGACTGACTGACTGACATATCAACGCACAGCCCAAACGGCTAAACATAGGGACTTGAAATTTGGAAAGGACGTAGCTTAGGTACCGTAGGGGTGCACTAAGGAAGGAATTCCCGAAATTACCACGGGAACGGGAATTAACGGGATAAAACGTTTGTATGAAAAATCTAAACGGCTCAAGGTAGACGCTTGAAATTTGGGATGCAGGTACCTTAGTACACTTAAAGCTTAGGTGCAACAGGCTATTGGAAAATTTCCATGGGAACGGGAATCATCGGGAAAAAACTTTTGTATGATAAACCGCTCCAGTTAGACGCTTGAAATATAGTATGCAGGTACTAAACTACGCGAATGAAATCGCGGGGCGTCCACTAGTAAATTATATTATTCTAAAGAACATTGAAAAGAAGACATCACTACTTTATGATATTCTTTTATATTTCGCTATTTTATTGCCCTTAAAAATAGTTTTACCCAGCTTTCTCCGATTGCAAAATATTGAAATGCGTTGTGTACACAAAATACTGGAACCCGAGAGAACTTACTTTCTTAGTATTGTAAATATTTCAGAGAGCCTGCCTCCAGCTGTTACCAGTCCAGCCGACGCGACGCAACGGCTGTTTCTTACAAGATGCAGTGATACCTCTCATAGCAAGTAATAGCGATGACGATGCCAATAGCGAAGCCGCAATCGCTTGCCTCGTCTTGAAGATTTATTTGAGTGTCGGTGGACTGCAACGAGTCGCCCAGAGCGTCTGTCGGCGTGCCTCTACCACTCGCAATGGGTTTCACCAAATTATACTAAATACGGAATTACCGCCAGTGTGTTTTGTTAAAACTTAAACGAAACTGTCGGCAGTTTCAATGACTCAGCTGTTAACTGCCAACTTTCATTTCACCGTCCTTTTGTATGTGTGTAAGTATAAAAATAGTTTGTGTGGCTGAAGTATTGACGTCAGACGTCAGGTAGCCTGGGAGAAAGAGCTTACAGCGATATGGTTCGCTTTTTGTAACCTTACTATTGTTGTCATAATTATATATATGTATGTAGCAGTGGCGTGCACACCATATAGGCAAAAATACACTGCCTAACTTAGTATTTTGGCTACCCGACCTAATAATAGAGTTATTGCTAGATCTTTTTTTGTTATACTCACGACATACTAACAAAGTCCTGTGTTATGTGGGGATATTTTGTAAAGACAAGTTACCTATACATAAGTAAATAAATATATAAATATAAATATTTTACAACAACACACACATTGCCTTCATCCGATGTTAAGTAGCTAAAGCACTTGTGTTATGGAAATCAGACAACGAAATATACTTACTTAAATACTTTTTTTTCTTTTAAATACATACTTATATAAATAAAACACCCAGACACATCCAACAAGTACTTGGAAGCTCATCACCTAAATACCTGCCAGCGGTGGAAATCGAACCCACGGCCCTATGGAGCAGAGGCAGACATGCTGACAACTACACCAACGGGCCCGTCAAATAGACACAACATATAGGTAGGTGTTAATCCTTGGGGATTACTGCCTACCTTGTCGTAAAAGCCAGTGCACGCCCCTGGTATGCAGTGATACGTCACGCATGCCGCTCGTTTATTCACAGACACTACACTACGCGCATAATGTCAATGTTTTTAGATGCCAGCTCGATCAGTACTGGACTAATCACCAACCACTATCAGTGCAATGGGTAGTACTATATTTAAGTTCTATGTAAAAAAATAAAATTAAAATGCACTTCACGCCTTTTAATCCCAAAGCGGGGTAGGCAGAGGCACTAGCTTAGTAAGCAATTGCTCACGGTTCATCGAGCGTATTAACCCAACTCGACAGGGGGTACAACAAGTACAACATCGTGATGAAACCCACACACCTTGTGGTGTGCGGGTTTCATCACGATGTTGTACTTCACCGTACGAGCGTTGCGTTGCGTACATAAGCTCTGAAAAAGAGTCCCATTGGTACCCGTCCAGTAGCCGGACTCGAACCCGCGACCTCCCGGTTACAAGTCAAGTATCCGACCAACTGGACCACAGACGCTCTCCGTTATGTATGTATTAGATTACCTGGAAGAAATCGCTCTATGCGAAAAGGTCGCCATTTGCAATCTTACCGTTGTTAGTTTTACATTTGTGATGTACAGTGTGCAATAAAGAGTATATTCATTCATTTACCAATAGCGTAACTTATAATCATCATCATCATCAGCCACATTATGTCCACTGCTGGACGAGGGCCTCCTCCAATGAGATCCGTCATTTAGGGTGAAATGCCAGTAATCGCCACCCTTGGCAGGCGGGTTGGCGATCGCAGTGGTGTTGTGGTTTAACTCACAGAGAGCGCTGCTGCGCGTCCTCTGGAGAGCTCCCTCGGTCGCCTCTTACGACCCCCATGACGGGAAAAGTTGTGCTGGGGTGGTGACACATGTAT
>SJJU01009080.1:0-20707 GCA_012932125.1 Conopomorpha cramerella | reverse complement strand
TAAGTAAAGGCATTCCAAAGAGACTAGGATTTCATGTACAAAGATGTACAGGTAGGTACCTATATCTAAGTAGGTAACACATTATGTGCAACTTTTTATAACCAGCCAATGGCTGACCCCCCATTTTCATATTTCCCCCCCATTGCGCCATTTTATTTGTGTTGCGGCAGGCGACCAATGAGGAGCCGGCAAACGCGACGCAGCGCGAACATTATCACGGTGAAGACAGCTACGATCGGGGACTCGTCCTGTTTACGTCGTGCTCAATTTCGATTTATTTTCACACCAAAAGAGTATGTTAAATGTTTTTGATTACAGAATAAAGTGACTCCTTGGTGAACACCACAAAACCGGCGTTATTCACGTATGATCACGTATAAATTGCAGAAGTAAAACTAATAAAACGTGCTTCTCTCATTACTAACCTTGATGTTCGCGGGTGGCTCTTCGAAAGTTAGAAGCATATATCTGTCACCTCTGCTTTCAGGAGAACGTTGTCGGACCTACAGAATCATATAATAACCATTTTAGTATTTCAAAATGTAAACAATCAAGTCGCTCGCAAAAACCAGTCGGTTGACGAGTCGATGACACTGCACGTACCTTTACGAACGTTTCCACAGCGCCCTTGGCTACATCGAGCAATGTTGGGCGTCCGCCCAAATAGGCTCTTTGGTTCATAGAAGCAGATGTATCGATTAGAAATACGATGATGGTCATCGTGACAATTTTTAAAAAATCCGTAAAAATACATAAAATATGCGCACTCTAATATGAACTTAGAACAAAAATGGCCGCTACATCGTTCGTGGACTCCCTAGACGCGACCGTCCGACAGCCGCTTCGACGAGCAGCTGAACAAGCTACGCCACGAAGACTCCAAATGTACCACGTGACCTAATCAAACGCTCGGCTGTTTTCGCCAGACTTGTTCAAAATGTTCGGAAGACTTCGTTTACGTACTGGGTTGCCAGCGTTTATTTTAAAAAAATCTTGGAACTTTTTGTTCTTGACTTTGGAAAAAATAGGTACCGTCAAGGACTATCGGATTTGATATTGGTGTCTCGTTTTATTCCAAACGTCAGTTTTATATTCGAAGTCCATAATATATATTTCAGACCCAAAACAACTAGACTTGCAATCCTAAACTGACTTTTAGAGTAAAACGAGACAACGATATGAAAAACATGCAGGAGTGAAAAAGTAACAACAGACATTATCTTCTGTGCATTACTGCGTAATAGGGTATATCTAGATCGAAACTGTCAAATTAGTAGCAAAAGTGATAGTTTCGAATTCAGAGGTACCTACTACCTACATTATTTCTCAAACATTTTGGTGGAAAGGAGACAGACTAAAAGTGGTACGTTGCTTCAAGTTGCTTGCAAGTCTAGTTGTTTTTAGTCTGAGTTGACACTACACAATTTATGTATGAACATGGTGCTTATTGAGTGCTGCACTAAAACAATGTCACTTCGATTTATGAACAAAAAAATACTGCACGAATATTGAGAAATTTTCAAACTTCAAAATTTATTCAGATGTCGCTAGTAGGTGTCCAGAGTCCAGGGTGACTTATGAGTTATATTATTAGTACGTTTTTTATTATTTGAGTATGTTGTTTAAACTTCAGACACTTTTGTTACATGTTAACAAACAAAGAAAGTAAAGACAGAAAATAATTTCTCTTACTCTTTCACTCCTTCATGTTGTCCATGTTGTTGTCTTGTTTTATTCTAAACGTCAGTTACGGATTGCAAGTCTAGTAGTTTTCGCTCTGAGGCTCGACTCGAGCCGCTCGAGGATACAGTTTTTTATTTCTTCTTCTTCTACTACTTTTAGATTCATCATCATAATCATCAGCAGCACTTTTAGATATGCAGCATCTAATACCACATATTTTGCTTTTTTTTAAAATTGCTGGTCTATCAATATTTCCAGTCCTTGACTGTACATACCTGGCTTTATAATTTTACTATGAACAACCACTTCGCTTATACTTTCCATTCAATGTCGTAAATAAAAACCAACAATAAGAAATAATACGTTGTGGCCCCAGGTTGTTGCATATCAAATAAATCTGAAGTTAATATTTTGCCCTTACAAAATTTATGAAATACGGACTTTAGATCTGTAATCTATACCTCAGATCTTTGACGTGCCGGTTGACACATTGGTTTGATATTACTGACGTATTGATTTTGAAATATTTTTCTTTCTTCTTTACACTTCGGTTTCGGTAATCTAATCACCGTTATCACTGTTTGTGCCTGTCTGTAATACTGTCTCTTTTTTCAGTACTGGAAAGAAGGGTGTGTGTACGATAGCCTTCCGTCAAAACAAAACCTTTCTCGTTTCTCGCCGGAAAGAAAATATATAATTTTGTGTAATAATTAAGTTTATGAATTGCAAATCATTTGTATACATATTTCCGTAGTAGTTTCTGTGATGGCTAAAATTGGCGAAGCGTCTTTGGACGAGGTTTTGGAGAATTTTAAAGATAAACTTTCAGCTAATGTCGAGCCTAAAACTGGTTACGATGCTCTTTATAAAAATTGGGGACGACTGGGAAATCAAGAAGAGAGAAGAAGGGAGCTCTTGGATGTTCAAAAAACGTAAGTACTTACCATATATAGTCACTAATAACGACTGTAGTCTCACCCACTATTCAGATGATCAAATCAACTGTATGCAATGTAGGATGTACTTGAGTATATAATTTTCCCCATATTTCTGTACAGTTGCTTTTCTTTGTGAGATCCAAGACAGAAGTGTAGGCCCCTGGGATCTAGCCCAGTTGTCATTAATTGAGGTTTAGGCTATTCTGGATGCCACTGTAGATCCTGCAGGTAAAGTGGTGGAAAAGTGGGTGGTTAAGGAAAGTTAAATTACTAAGGTATGCTGTTATTGATTCACTTAAATATAGAGGCTAAGGAACATTATAATTTATTAATTTCAGAAACCGCAACCACAGCATTGATAAATTGCGAGGTATTGTGGATGAGGTCCTGTTAGCTGAACAGGAATTTAACTGGAAGTCAAAAAATGTATGTACTGACATCATAAATTTTATTGTTATCAATCCCACTTCTAGGATGCTTTTGCTTAAAATGATCGATATTCATAAAAATATAATAGACTGTATATAAAAAAATACCTGCAGAAGGAAATACAATGCTTTATATATTATCATCTCGATACCTTTAGGAACACTTGGTGTAACTGCCAAAAGCAGATTTTATAGGAAAATGAAAAAAACATTTTGGTTTAATTGTGTCTTTCTTTATTTGTGTAAAATATTGAAGTTACACAAAAATTATGTTTCTGATAGTGTCTTAAAATTTTTAGGTCAATAATCCCTTCTAAGTAGATTTTAAAAAAGTTAAATAGTTTAGAAATTAGCATGGAGATACAAAAAAAAAAAAATATATGTAGAAAATAGATTGATTGGGTGTAAAAGCCATTTGCTATAATAATAAGTATTGGTGTAAATGTCACATGTGACTTAAATTTATGTCTTAAAAGCTTTTTCCTTAACTGTTATGTAATTTATTTTGCTAAATAGCCACCTACATAATAATTAGTCCTAGCTGATCTCATTTTGTATGCTGTTCCAAGAGATTGAGAAAATATATTTTATTTCAATTAAAATGTTGTGTGTTGTAATGGATGTGGGTAGGTATAATTGCCTAATGCCTATGAAACACTTGTAGCAGAACACTTTGATACACTTCATATCACATACATATTCAGTGATTTATATTTTTCCGTGAAAACATACAGATTGTGTGGATGTGGATGTGAAACATGTGAAAAATATGGCATAGATATAACATGTAGAGATGTTTAAATCAAAAACACTTTATTGTTATATTATTAAGTATTTGATTGTATCACCACTTCCTGTGCCCAACAAGGCTCATGATGTTGTACCTCCTATAGTCTGTACTAATGTTCCACCTTAACATTGTGAAATGCAATAAAGTATTGAGTATTGAGCATAAATTGAAAAGGTAAATTATTTGGTATTATAGGAATATAAGCACCTTTTCTCCCTTAGCTTCTTCTGTCAACAAAACAGTACATGTCACTATTCCGGATTCAGTGATGCATAATCTGGTACCATTGCATTGTATAAGCTTGGTGTGTTTAGGTACATATGTACCTTACTTTTTCAATGCTGAACCGTAGTTGAACTTAAAATAAATGTTCAAAAATAGAAGATAATATAACTTTACTCATTTATTCAAGCAAGTAATTTATTCCATTAATTTCAACGCAAAACACTTCTCTAAATACATCTACTCTACTCAATATTAATAGAAAATGCAATGGAAGTGCATCCCATCGTCTTAATGTTTTATTTAATTTAATGATAAAAATTAATTTGAACATTCATTATTAAGCATTAGTTAACTTCTAACTAATTCTTGAGGTTAACTAATGCTTCATTCCTCTCTCCTTGAATGTCACTTAATCATTATCATTAAATTAAAGAAAACATTAAGATTGGAATATTGTGTAGTGTAGATGTAGTTGGAGATGTGTTCTGCGTTGAAATCCATTGATTCAGAAATTTAAATTTTATTATGTTTATTCAACCTGAGTTATATTCGAAATCAATTAATGAAATCAAATGCTATAGGGGGCGATAATAATCTACATTAAATATCCTATTTAAATAACATATTATTTTTTATAAATATTTCATCAGTCATCCATGCCAAAACAGCGCATAACTCTTTTTTTTAATTTACATTATAATGATTATTGTGAAAGATAATCATATAATACCATGGACTTGGTTGTGGAACCTTTTTCAAATCTATGATTGCATAGAACATAGTTTTAGTGTATCTTGTTAATCCAGCATGCAGGAATATACATACATATTTTTTTGCCCTAACCATAGTTTTTTTCTAATACGTAAATAATTTAAAACATATCCCCAAAATTTATAGCCTATATGTTATTCTAGTTTATAAGCTACAATGCTGCCAAGTTTCATCAAAATCTGTCCAGTACTTTCTGTGTGAAAGAAGGACAAACATTCATCCATCCATCCACACATACAAACTTTCGCATTTATAATATTAGTAGGATTACGCCACTTTCAATGTATTATTTGTGACTTACACCAAAAATAATAAGTCATTATCTCGCTATCTATGATGATTCTGTTAATAGAGGTCGATGCACCTTAAAATTCTCTATACAAAACTAATTTTCGACCAAATGGCACTTACGCCAGTTGTTCCTGAAGGTATAGATATGTTTGTACAATTTTTTATTTATTATTTCAGGATCAGATTAAGTATAAGCCAAAGATTTATGTAGCTGGATTTCATAAAGCGTCTAAAACATTCAAAGATATATTAATGCTTTCTGAATGGATGGTTGAGAAGCCAGAAGACTTTGCCGAAGAGTGGTTAGTGGTACCATGTCCCAAAGGCACCAGGATGCTGGTGGTGGCGAGCAAGGTATGTTGCAGAATCTTTGTGGTTTTTATCCTATGGCACCCCACTGGTGCACAGGGCCACACCACAAGCTCACGTCAAGCTTCCCCGGCTCCTGTAACATTTTTGGCCTCATTCTAGCTCAGTCCAAAAACTCGCTCTTAAGGCCTTCCGTTTCTCCATTTCACTGTAGTCGTAGTGTATTGTAAGTTAGACTATACACTGGTTTCTAACATAACATTTGATGTTGCCCCCTTGCAAATGAGAGATTTTTCATGACAATGTCAAGTACATGGCAAATAAAGAACCAGGATCTCAGCTTATACATATACTTTGGGCAAATAAGTGTGAGATATGATTCTTCCTCGATTCCACAAATCTTAACCTGTGAAAATGTATGTATACTTACTTAAGTCCTATGGTACCCCAGTAGTACAAAAGGCCTTAACTAGATAGTGCCACACTATCCTGGCATCAGACTAGCGCAGTTCTCAGGAAAAATGTATGTTATACATAAAGTAAAAAATATTTTTGATAAGAAATCTTTACTGAAAAAGATCCATCTAGATAATAACTTGCCTGGAAAAAATATTCATACTTTACACAGTTCACATTTGTTTTGTTTATTTCATTACACTATTTTTGGTTAATTCAACAGGGAAAAACAAAATTCTACACAAAATTTGGTCAGTTCAGGTTTGAGATGAGTACTGCTTTACCTGGAGGAAATCCAACGAATACGAAAGAAAGGCATCAGTGCAGTGTTCTGGACTGCTTCTATGTTGAACTTACGAACACTATATTTGTATTGGATGTCCTCGCATGGAACAATCAGCCTGTCACAGATTGCGAGGTAAGAATTTTAAACAATAATCAAACTTTTTCACAAAATATTTTTGTTCTTTATTTAAATGGAACTACCTTGCCATTTTCTCACTGAATATGTCTAAGTACTTACTTTGATACTGGACGTATGATAGTTAAATATAAATACATAGTACAAAACAAAGTCTCGTTCTGCGGTCTGTCTCTATGTACGCTTAGATCTTTAAAACTACACTACGGATGTATATAAACTATATAGTAGCATACAGTACTATATAGTAGCAGAGAAACGCTGTTAATAATGTATAGTCAGGTCAGCTTCGTGAATTATGTTCTTCTGTAGTATCAACAAATAATGCGCATTTTCCATAGTTCCGAAGACCAATACAGGTAGTAGTGAAAAAAAAAATCATTGGTATAGCAGAGCACAGCTCGTTTGTTTGTTTATTAATAGTATTTTTTTTAGCATAAATGACACAATACTTTTTTTTCAGACGGAGTTTCGGCAATTCTGGCTAGTGTCAAAGTTTTCCGAACTACCACAACTTGAAACGGAATCAAGGAAGAATAACATAAAGTTCAAACTGTTGCCAAAGGTCTCGTGTGATGTTGAATCATTCAATCAGTACGTTAATCTTCTATTGTTTTTTTTATCTATTCGCAGAGTTAGATGAATGTGGGTAGATGAATATTGTCTGTCGTGTGATGGCTTCCTAGCCTAACCCTTAATAGGATAATAGGTGGTACTCAGACAATCTTCATATTATATTTTAAATACTTGATACTTTTTAATTAACATGAGAGAGTAGATGAACACACGTCTCCAGAGAATGAGCCGTACTCTGGGAGGCAGGTAGAGATTCGGTGGTGGTGGGCTTGTTCTTGAAAAAAAAAAGCTACCAGCAATAGCAAAATTTACCAAGTGTATTTAATCCAACGTCATATAGGGTGGACCCATGTGATCTAACTATCGGTTATGCGTAAAGAATATAGATTTATCTTATAGTTAATAGCATATGTATGCTGTTCAAAAATAAGCGGAACCTGGTTGACAATTTCTTTAAGCAAGTTTTTTTTAGCCCGTTTTCGTGTCCGTTTTCGTCCCGTTTTCGGAGTTAAGAAATGAAAATAAAGATTAAGAAAGTTACTGAAATAAAAATATTTGATTTGACCTTTGTTTGTGACATCTATTTTTTTATTTAATTTTTGGTGTCGGTTATGAGAGTGCACGGAAAAGCTTGCTTAAAAATGGCAATAAAACGCTTGTGACTCTGTTCCTGTGGTGTTTTCCATTGGCTTCTAGCAGTCTATAGGCTCTCGAAAGTTAGGCGGCCAGTCTCGAAAATATAATTTGTTTCTTTTGCATTAAGTATAGTGTATTTATTTTGCAGATTTATGAGCACTTATCCACCATTTGAGAACAGTACGCCTCCAATCGACGGGTTGCTGTTCTATCACAAGCGTGCACATTACTCCAGCGGTGAAACACCTCTAGTTACGTGGTTATATTCTTACATGGTGCCAGAAATTTTGGGGACAGGTTTGTTTTGTTCTTTTTCTCATGAATTACAATAATTAAATAGTCCTACTAATATTATAAATGCGAGATATTGATCTGAAATATGCTGTGATTTGTCGCATCTTCACAGAAAAACTATTGAATTCAGATAAAAGGAAATTCGTGGCGAGGTAGATTAAAATTGTACTCAGGTTTGGAGATCCCAGAGTCACCCGAACCACGGAGGGGTTTTCGCCGGTGTGACACCGACATAACTTTCAGTCTGGGTGTCTGCGTACCCATTTTTATCACTATGTACAAGCGTTCGACCACCATCCTGCCTGATGTTAACCAGCGATGTGGTCTACGATGGAGCAGACTTGTTCATTAGGTACCTATTCACCCGATTTGAAGATCCATAATAGATTTTCCCTCCGTAAACAAAAATAAAGATATACAGGAACTTAGAGTTTCCAAAACCATACACGAAGCCATGTATAATATATACCGGCATTATTTGGCTTCATGGAGGAGCTGTGGTGGTTAAAAGTAATGCTACTCCCTAATACGCAAAGTTGGCTAGCTATACTACGCATGCGGAAATTGCTCAGAAAAAATAACATGGCATAAATTATAACAACCGCGTATACATGTGTCACAATCCCAGCCCAACTTTTCCCATCTTGGTGGTCGTAGAGGCGACCGAGAGAGCTTTTCAAAGGACGGGTAGCAGCGCTTTCTGTGAGTTAAACTACAACACCACTGCGATCGCTAACCTGCCAAGCGTAGCGTTTATTAGCATTTCCCCCTAAATGACGGAAATCATTGCGGGAGGCCCTTGTCCAGCAGTGAAATGTATGTAGCTGATGATAATGATACAATAAAACCAATGGTCGTGAGGCGTGACGTTCGTGAAGTGCATGTATGTATGGAATCAATTTTTTTTTTCAGAAGTACTAATACACGAAGAGTATGCAGAGAAGCCTGCGGGTTATATAAACCAGAAGGAATTCATACAACAATTTGAGGAGAATAATGCCAAAAGGAAAGCGAGATACCAACAGAATTCTAATAATGTAGCCGATATGTCCATTGCAAGCGAGGTATGCATTTTTGAGACTAGTAACTCATACGATTTTTAGCCCGTACATTAGCATGCAGATTAATTTAATAAACAAAATTTTAATATCTACATAATTTATCAATCAATCGATCTATCAAAATTAGGTGTCAGTCTCCAAATGATAATGGGCGTAATACAGCATTGGTCATTGGTCCTAATGGTCAGCTGATAGTATAATAATAATTTGGTAACTTATACTAGATACTTGAATTGCAATCGGGAGGTCGCGAGTTCAAGTCCGGGTACTGGACGTGGGACTCTTTTTCAGGCAACGCTCGTACGATGAAGAACAACATCGTGATGAAACTCACACGCCACAATATGTGAGAACTCTATAACGGCGATGGACTCGCCCCCTGTCAAGTTGGGTTAAATACGCTTGGTGAACTGTGGGCACTTGCTTGGCAAAGCTTGCTTGCTTTGGCTTAAATAAAAAACGTTTGCAAAACTGTACAGTTTTCAGGATAGCTGCCAGAATGATTGCTTGTTTTACTGACTAGTTCGCTCTGTCCTCTTTGTAGGCAGTATCAAATTATAGTATTTATAAAATAAACTACTTGAATTTTAGGGTGACATGGATGTTTCGCGATCGGAGTCAACAACTGAAGAGTGTAAGAATGGTGCAGCTACTATGGAGGAGTCAGAAGAAACGCCCGACCATGCACAAAAAATGGAGGAAAAAGAAATGGTTCAAGACGTTTCGAGCCCTTAAATTTAACGTCCGTTACTCTTACATGCAAACATACAAAACGTTCATATTCCCGAGTGTGTGGTGGACTCCAAAGATTATCCTTTGGAGACGTAATGTCTCTTAAGTCTCTATCTGCAGGCTTGGCACGCGCGCTAATAAAGACACGACATAGAGCAAATATGAACGCTGATTGGCTGTTACGTCACGCTTCGTGCGACTCAGTTTGTTTCAACAAATCGCAGCGCGTTATATATCTTGTCACTTCTTTCTTGGAGCGCTGTGCTCAAGGGGCTGATGATTGGAGTTAAGCTATACAAAGTAAAAATTATTCCACTGTAAACCGTTAACGTTTAGCTTTTTTTTCAAATCTTACCATACATCGTGATTATGAATTCTAATGTAAAATAAAAATCAATGAATAAAAAAAAGAATCAATACAGGACCGTTAAAGGAGTTAAAAATCTAGGTCTATACATTAATGCATGACATTTCAGTTCCTCCCGTCTCGCAATATGCAGTTTTTGACAATTGTTAAAATCATGAGGGCTCATGTGAAGTCATTTATTAAAAAAGTATTGTTCCCGACTATTGCATATACTACGGGTAATACCGCAGGGGACAGCTATTTAAGTACCGAATTAAGTAGTAAAATAAGACAAGTATGTTATTATTAAGTTGACACCGTGATTTAGTTCGTAATATAAAATGTATGTATATCCAGGCTCATCTAGAAATACCATTTTACAGAAACAGTGGGCATCAACCTATAACTGTATATCAGGAAAATCCTATATAAGAATGACACCATTTATATTGTTTTTCGATTTAATTGTCTCCAATTTAAGAAATATATATTTGATGTTGTGAAATGAGAAGTCCAATTTACTTTCATGGAAGTGATATTGTGCTTTTTCTTTTCAGCCATTTTACAGATAAAAAAAAGATTACAACATCGTTTTTAAACTTTTGACCGCCGCTGGACAGGAATGTTTGTTTTTACGTATTTGGGTTCTGTTACTATAGACCTCCAAATCCCTGGTTTGACATGTAAGGCATTGGTGCTTAATAGGTTAAATACCCTTCGATTTGACGTACATTTTTGTTTCGTTTTGGGTCATTGACACCTGCTGAATTGATCAATTCACACTTAATGCACTTAAGTGTGAAGTGATTAATCCTGTAGGTTAAGTCTCCTGTACATTACGGCTCAAGGATTAGATTTTTTGCACACAAGTTCAAAAAAATTGGTAGTAAGAATATTTTTTTTAAATAGGGAAGAAAACGCGAAGCTAAATGCAGATGGCGCTTTGTATGCTTGACCCATATAGACCAATGACAGTGAGGCAATCTGTCACATGAACTTGTAGTGACAATCGATCAACCAATCGTGCTGTTTTGGGTCAAGCGATACTAGTTTGTAGCGATACTACCATTAATTCATGAGTTTTCTTTCCCTTTGGAGAGCCTATAAAAGTACTTATGTTTACCAAAGAATAAATAAATGCCCATATATCGGAATGATATGTTTATTGTGCCCTTTAATAATTATAAGCAGGCTTCCTATTCCATTTAGCATTAAGTATGAAGCCTCGATATAAGCTATGGTTTAAATTTTATTGAGAAATCTGTCAGTACTGCATATAATTTGATACTCTATTGCTATATAAGTTAAAATTAAAATAGAGGTTTGAAACGCTTCATTACGTAAAAGGTGCTCTAATTTTATTGCAAATTATAATATAACTGTGGCACGTGTGTGTACGTCGAATTGGAAACTAGTGTTTTTGTTGATTGATTTTATTGGTGAAAAGTGATGCCATGCGTCCGTTCATATAAATTATGTTGGTTTAGAACATTTTGAAAATATTGTTTATTGTATTTGTAACAGTAAAAAAAAAACGGCGCACATTCGTCTTGTAACATATTTTTAAACTTTAAAGCGAACTTCAGTAGAATTACTAGTAAAGTTTCTAAATGTATTACAATTATGTTATTTTGTTGTTATTTTATCTTACTAGTCTCTGATGGGTCTAGCCCGAAGCTTTTGATGGTAACGTTAGGAACGTAGTGAAAGATAATATGATATGGCCTTAATAATAAAAATAGTTGTACCAAGTGTAAGCTAAACAGTGTGCCTGTCACTTGCTGACATTCAGAATAATTAACAAAATGTGTAGAAAAATAACAAGTACATACTACTTGTAATACGGGGGTTAAACTGTAATATTAACGTCGAAGAAACAATTGTAATATGGATGTCCAAGATTCACTCAAGACACGACTTCAGTCACAAATCCGAGTATTACAGCGTAATTTTGTCGCGCACGTTAGTCCAAGAAAGTGGTCTATTAATTTTGATGACACTTCCTCCGATGCTGGAACACTATAAATTAGAGTTATTGTATAAGTAAACAATGTACCTTAATATCTAATGACATTCAAATAAGTTTCAACTTTAATGTAGTGGCCAGATTCTTGACCAACTGTACCGCTAGCGAAGTCGACGCTAAGCATCTAGTTCTCCCGCTCTCAGCGATGCAAAATGGTAGAGAGAGATAGAGATATGCGTTCCGATTAACTCCCTAAAGGTACGTGGCAACGAGGATTACTCTATAGTAGAGTTCAGTGAGAAGTTTTCTATAAAAAGCTATCTGACAATATCATCTTGAGTCGACACTCAAGATAACGATAGGAAACGAAAGAGATGCAACTAATAGAGTATATGATTGACCGTCTTCGGTTTCGCTCTTTTGTTGGTAGTTGTGTTTTTATTCTTACTCATAGTTTTGATTACCTTTTTATATTGATTATGCGCTTCCAGAAAGAGGGGATAATTCTATCACATTTATACACATGACCAACGAAAGAGACAGCATTAATGTCACGTCTTGTTACACGAGTTTTGCCCGTCCTAGTTTGAGCTGGTTGTGATAGTTTTTTTATGTTAACGATCCCTCCGCGAGATGTTAAGTACGTTAGGGTTATTAAGCATGTAAACGTGATTTGTGTATATTTTGCATAATTGAACCGTAGATTCGTAGGACTAGTTTATGTCAATAATCAACAAAATGTCGGTACATGATATAATCCTTTGGCAAATCCTCATGTTTAATTTTACACATAGCAACATCTAAAATTACTTCTACTCTTAACAGAAAATAGTATAAGTAAATGTTTGATGCCTTTGATACTTTTGAGTTTTTAAAGTTAATGTAGTACTAGACTACTGCGTAACTAGTCTATTTTTTTAAACCTTTACTGCTATTACACAAAACATGTGATTGTATTGTTAAACAGAAGATAAATATGTAGGTATATTGTAATTGGAATCTTTCTGGCCTATATTCTGAAAGATCAATGCATAATATGTAATGCTTGAGGTTTGACACATGCCATTAGAGTCAGACAAAGCATAAAACTTACCTGAGTTGTGCTTGATTCACGTTCCGGAATAGGGATCTTAAAGTTCCATAAATTGGTGTCACTCTGAAAAATGTACCTACCTCTGTACTGTTTCCATTATATAGGTTGGATCTATGATAGTATATTAAATGTTTTGAATGTTACAATTTGTTCTTTTATTTACAAAACCATAGTGCATGATCTATGATCATAGTTTAACAAATTATGTGTAAGTACCGGGAATGTTGCATTTCCACCAGAGATGTGTGAGGGCAATGTGTCGTGCGGATTTATTTGCATTTCATCAATTTTCCAAAATATAACGTAATTTGTTGCATCGTATACACTATTCTCGACACTTATACAATTCTTCACATTTCATTTTTGTATAGCCACTGAATCAATAATTCATTATCATGTGGCTACATGACGTCCAATGCTGGATGAGGGATCATTAGGGGAAAATGATTTCCATGATAATTTGGTAAGAAATGCCAATAATGGCCTTGTTTGGCAGGCGGGCGGGCGATCGCAGTGGTGCACCACACATCTAATAGAATCATTATTATTGACAATTATTTGTTGCACGTTATTCTATAATAAGGAAGAAGGGAAGATATCTACCTATAATATGTTACACACTGCTACTATCTTCTATTTACTTACTTATATATATAAAATAATAGTGTATGAAATGCAATAATTAGGTACATTACATTAGATTTTATGAAATGCGTGTAAATCGTTGTTCGAGGGTATCTAGCTGTATAGATAGAATGTAGATTATTTCTACCTCTATTACGCTGGTTTGGAATAAATTCTTAAACTTAATTAATAATTTGGCTAAATTAACTAGTTTAAATTAAAGTAATCAATGTAACCAACCATAGAAATATAATGTAACACGTAGCAGACTTAGAATCCCAGTATATGTATAATCATTCATATGAATGTAACTAACATTGCGAGGCTATCGTGATATCAACTAAATGTCCGAGAAAAAAAGGGCAAAAATATTATTACAGAAGACCCTCATTTTAGAAATCTATTTTGCATGTCTTGCTGTCTAGGATAATATGAAAAATGATAATGTCTATTTTCAAAGGTTTTGCACGTCATGTTGCAGGCCCCAACCTGTTAGGATAAAATTGGCATAGAACTTAACATGACCCGCAGAGATTCGATCTGCCGCACTAGAGATCCCCCCTAGTTTCCATTTACTTATCTGTTTTATTGCATAACATACGTGTCATAAATGTGCCACACAGTGGGCACATTTACGACAAACAGTCTTCCAATCTTCAAGCCGTGTCTTCGGGTCGTAAAACCATCAGTTGTATTTTGATCAGTAGAGGAAAGTTAGTAGGTACCGTCGGCCAGGAATCTGCTCTACCACTCTACGGTTGAAATGGTCGTATGAATGTCATCAGACTTTAGGGTTAATTGTTTGCATGTCACAATACAGGCTGACTGAAGGGTCATGACCCGGACCAACTTTTTCTAACTCAAAATTATAGCGATACCATTACCATTAGTTGTTTTTGTGACTGATACATTTTGAACTTTTTTAAATGTGACCCTTCTTATCCAACATTTACGACAACATTTATGGTCACACAAACGTATATAACAAGAAATCCTTTGTTCAGAAAAATAAGGATACTTATTTATACTCCTTATATTGAAATTATATTATTTGCTGAGTGAGAAAAAGTAGGTCCGGATTATGACCTCGAAGTCACAACTCTACCTTATTGATGAGCCATCTTTAATGAATTGAATTTGAATTATCTTATTGATGTTTCAGTGACACAGGAACCTGATAGACCACTTTCTTAGCCGACGGTACCTACACTTTGCGCACTTTTATAATGTTTAGATAACGAATTGGTATCCACCGACGATAGTGTTTCTGGGGATATTAAACATCGAATTAAAAAGGTTTTATGTTCGGTTGTAATCCGAAGACGCCGTCTGTTCAAGAATTACCTCAGTACCGCTCGAAGGCATATCGCACAGTTAGAACAAGTGACAAAAAACAAAATGTGTCGTTTTATAAAATTGAACCTTAACATAAAAGAAACAAAACTTAAATTACAAAATCGGCATGTTTTGTTATTGGGTCCTTTTTGTTCTAACTATGCGATATGTAGAACATGTTTAGAACTGTCCCATAGCCTCTCTCATGGAATCTGACAAAACTAATAGATACGTACTTACTATCTACCTAGTTAGATATGCAGGAGGCCATACTTTTTGTTGTGTATTTTAAGAAATATGATCCTTTTTACGTGCCAGAGCAGCACGGGATTTGACAAAATGTTTTCTTTTTGTCAAATCCCGTGCTGCTAAAACCTTTAATTTCATGCAATAAATAACTAAACAGTCATTTCATCGGAGGTTTCGGTTCAAATCATGATATCAAAGGCAAAGTTAATGTTATTACTGGTAGGTAGGTACGTTGCACGTTACTTGTCCGAATGAACTATAGGTAGGTACCTATTTTGGCACTTTCATGCACCTGACCGCGTTACATACGGCCTTGCTAGCCGAGGGGCAGGTATGAGTTAAATGCTCTGTAACTCGAGAAAATCTACTATAGATTCTCTTGGGAAATTTCATAAAAATACTTACCTATTAAATTAGAATTTGCAAACGCTTGTAAATCAGGTGGCTTCGATAAACCCAACCTGTTGTCGAAGTTAAGGAGCACTGTGCGGACCTACTTGTTGACTGTCTCTGACCTACACCTCTGGTAGACTGGCGGAAAGTGTAATGTACCAACCGTCATATCTTAAGTCTTTAAACCCAGTGAATCTGATTATAAAATTAAAGTTACACGCTGTAAAAGCTTCCAGAGCCAATTAAGTAGAAAATATTATTCTTAAACTATTTTGTAAGTATTTGTTTAAGTGCCTATATCGAAGACAAATCGTAAAATTTTGCTCTATGATCACGCTAATCTGACGTTCTGCTATCGACATCTACAAAAACTAACTACATACATGACAAAGTTGACATTATTTAGATCAACGGTTAGAGGTTTTTTAAACATACATCCATACAACATATACCTTTGTATCGTGTCCTAATAAAATATACTTATTGAAAAATCCATTTTTGGCAAAGTCCTACACGACTGATCTCTAGGAACCTCCATACTTTAATCCTCTGTCTTAAGGCCAGGCATGACTGAGTGACCCAGTGGTAGATATTTCTCTTTGCCAAATATACGCAGCTGACTCCAGTAGTTTAAAGGGTTGCGTTACTGTAAAATGCGGTCAACCATTCCAGGATACGTCACCTGAAGTCGCCCTGGCGTGAATAGAACACGGATGAAATTTATACGGCATTCCACGCAATCCTCGTCCTCCGCGAGGAAAAATCCTCACCATACTTGAGTCAAATTGCCATCCTTCGTCGTGAGAACGAGCGGCAATAAATTTGGCTCAATTTTATTGGCCTATTCAAAATTGGAACGTTTACTTAACGCCCGACGTGCTTAAAAAGCGCGGGGAATACTTCACCGGTTATGTTGGTAGCTGGTTATGCAGATACATAAGGGCTCTAGGAGTTTACATTTTGGGGAAAGAGATTATGTCACTCATAAAGAGGGTCGCGCAAAATACCGTCCGTAACCTTTTAGCCTGGCGAGTATTTCACTGGCGTACATTTATATTAATGAGCTTTTCTTTATAATCTCAACATTTTGGCAAGAGAATGTCTGCTCTTAGGATAAAATCTCGGTTAGTTTTAACTTGAAAGATGCTTTGCATATGTAAATGCATAGTTAAAGACACCATCAAATTAATTAATTTAATGATAGTACCTATTTACATACCTACCTACCTAAATATATACAGTAGCATGACACGAAGCTTAATGAAAGTCATGAGTGTGTTTACAGTTCAAACTAATTTTATACGTTAAATATATGCCAACAATATTATGGGGAAACCTAAAATTTTGTTAGTAAACAACGCTGCTGTATACTCTACACAGCTGTCGGTGTATGCAGGTTTTCTATGTGATGTTTTCCTTCATCATAAGAAGGTTGTGTTTCCATCGCAACAAGAGCAGCTGCAACCCCGAGATGAAGTTATTTTTAATTGGAAACTTGTAGGTTTTACCCCAGACGCAAGTGTCGTAACCCCAAAAAACAAAAAAATAAATTAAAAATTTAAAGGTAAAATTATATGATAATTAAACACAGTGTGAATAATTCGTTGTTGGAGGAGGATTTGGTTAACCCCCTCTCTATGTGACGAGGGGGCTTAGTACCCGGGTAGAAAAGAATAGGACTATGGTATCCCCTGTCTGGTGTATAAGACGAGAAAGGGGTCCTTGGGGTCGTGGGTATCGGAATGATATTCCCGACACCTACTTGGACGGCCCCGAGAAGGGCGACGGTTACCCTATGGCCTGGTAACCGCCGCCGGCGAAGGAGGTCGCTGGGGCAGACACACCACCGTTTGCCCCGAGCCGGATTTCGACTGTCCGGACCGATCGCCTGGGCGGCTACTCGCGGGAGCCGCCCTGCTTGCGACACGGAGGTCATCGTGAGGGTTTAGTCGGTAAGAGGCCGACACTACCCCGTTCGCTGTCCCCGTGGCGGTGGGGTGTCTATGAGGATTCCCTCACGTAAAAAAAAGCATCTATCTGAACCATCATCATTACCATTGTCGCGTGCCCTACGTGAGGTATGTAATATATAAACACATACAAAGCGTAAAACCTATAATTATTGGCGGTTTGGTAAAATGTTACGTATGTGCATTTGATTAGTAACATTCTTAGCCGCTTTGAGACATTTAAACATTACTATATTTTTTTGTGTTATGGCGTAGTAAATTTTATTAGAAAATGTAACGATAGTAAGTAGTAGGTATTTGTTAAAACTTCAGCAGCTATCCCAGCGTACCACACTAATTGGACGGACAGTCTTTGGGATTATAACGTTTTCGGATTTTCGTATCTTAGTCTACAACTTCGGATCAGGTTTAAGAAAATGTTATTAAGGGTCATATCGAAATCCAAACGAGAAGCACCAGCTTTCAAATAAAAAAAAGCTTCCAAATCGGTTCACGCAGGCGAAAGTTCTGAGGTAACATACATAAAAAAATACAGACGAATTGAAAACCTCCTCCTTTTTTGAAGTCGGTTAAAAAATCAAATTAACTCTATAACGGCGATAAGCCCACCCCCTATTATGTTTTGTAAGTGGCAGGTCTTTTGCTTTGTCTATTTGCTCTGTCTACCCTGTAGGATTAAAAAGCGTGAAGTGTATTATTTTTTTTTTATGTTGACACTATTTAAACTATTGTATAAATAGTAATAGGATAGGATATAGTGTAACTCGGATAAAGCTTAATTTCCGGAGTTAAAACGAGAGTTTTAGGTATCCCTAGTGCTTCATGACCATAAAATATGTGACTAGCAACCGCAAATCAACGATTAAGGCATCTGGTTTTTATCAATTGACTAATTCTTAGTGATGTGTAAGGGAGGTCAAGTTTAGTAGGGTACCATCACCAATAACGGGATGTTGGTGGTAATGTGTGTTGGTTTAATCATACATACATACACTTCACGCCTGTCTCCCAGAGGGGTAGGCAGAGACTAAATAATCATAAATTGGTTTAATCAATAATTTATTTTCTACAAGCGGAAAATGAATCTTTTATGAACACACGTTAATGATTTTTTTTTGTTGTGTAGAAGATTTTTCGAAGCTATTTTTTCATGATAAGGAAATCAGAGTTTGATGATGGCCGACCTCCGAAAAATCGAGAGGAACTTTAAAACACATCATGGGCTAGTACTGGTCGAAGTCGGTTCTTTTTCCTAAAATTATTATATAATATTAATTTTAATAATATATTTATTATAGTATTATAATATTTGATAGCCATTAGTTTCGGTTACGGGATCGGAGTTCCCTAACATCCCTGGTTGTTTGGTTTGTATGGAAACATTTATGTATTTAAAAAAAAAATATTTCGAAGAATTTCTTTAGAACATTTTCCTGTCAATACTAAACACAACCGTTTAGGCCTGGTGCTTTGAACCAAGGAAATTGGGATTATTTTTTATACATGTAAGTATACATATTTGCTTACTTTTTCCTATAATATTCCATTTGGTACATATTTACCTATGGTTTCTAGTTAGTGATTATATCCAGAGATAATTTTACACACAGACGGACCATAAAGTAATCCTATAAAAGGATTCTGTATTTTCGTAATGAAATATATAATCTCTCCACATCCTGGCTCTGTACCATGAGGTGTTACAATGTTATGTCACACATCTAGCGCTATCTCTGTCACACACTCAGAACAATATTACTTTAAGACCCTCATGGAAAGGGGCTTGTACGATACACTGATTTAAAAACTTCAAAATTCTTTTAACTTCTACAACTAGCCCAAGCTCGCCGCTCTTCCCCTATTCACTGTGATATTAATGAGTGTTTTCGGGTTGTAAGCAGCAGACATCATTGCAAGACTGTCGCGAAATGAACCGTGAAGAAGGAGATAAATCCGACAGAGTAAACTTTAGCAGCATTGTACCTTAACTACCGATTAGTAGGTACGTACGTAAGCCAACTATGTCTGTAGAGTTGACTGGAACTTTTATAGACATACTTGGGATCCGTATGTCTTGCGATTTCTTTCCGCAGTGTCACTTAGTCATACAATCTTTAACACCCTGCATATCACGTACTAATCAGTATTTTGGTAGATCTATACTTGTTGGAACACCTCCAGATTACAGTTCTTTAATATCTATATGGAGTGGATTCGTTTAGGGGACAATACATAAGAGTATTAATTGCTTTTAACATTACACGTATCTATAGATAGCATGTTAAATGTTTATGCTGGGCATCACGGCGCCAAAGTCATAAAAGATAAGCATTCGAAGTTACCTTCGTTGCTTGTCCGGCTTTTATTCGATAATACGAGTATCTTCATCAAAAGTTAGTTTTTTACATTATTGTAATGTGCAGTGTGAAAAACTTTGTTCAATCTTGTGGTTCGATCATTTGAATTAAATGGATTATACTATGCTAATGTGAGTAGCCATGTCGGAAGAGTAAGACCACGTCGTCGGTTACATACTGTGCAAATCAGCGACGATGCTCTACGAAAATGCAAAGTACTTTGCAAGATGCATATCTGTCTTCTATCGGGTGCATTTTGGACACAATGGCTTCTATCGGGTGCATTTTGCATAATTGAACACCCGGTCGCGCTTCCATCACCGGACAAATAGGAGAGCAGCTTCTGAAACAAAAAATGCATACATTTTTTTTACTTTATTTTTGATTACCTTTTATTTGACAGTGTAGAATCCCTTTGGATTCCCGTCATCTCCGGGGGAGACGACGAGGGTATGTGGTGAGTCCACTAAAAACCCCCCCAATGACTTCTACGTGCGAAAGAACCGGTGGCCCCGGAACACCCTGAAGAATACGACATCCAGGGGGTACCGGCCGCGTAGGGCCCGCTGCTGCAGGATGTTAAGCGGGCCCATCTCGCCTGGACACCTCGACGTGAGGCGATGATGCCGAAGTCACGTGGCACCGTCGCCCTCGGTGGGGGTTGGTTGAACTCGCGCGCAGGCCCCCGCTGTGCGTGCGAACGACCTCCGGCCCCTTTTAGACGCCTCGTACGACAGGCAAGGGAGAACCGCTGCCCTATTCT